>ONZH01006654.1:0-87943 GCA_900303285.1 Rhinella marina
TTTGTTTTTTTTTATAGGTCTCCTTAGTGGGATTAGTTGTAGGTGAATGAGGCCCCTTTTTATGAGTGCAGCAAAAGGTATTTTTTTTATTTATTTTTTAATAGGTCTCCATAGTGGGATAAGGTTAGGTGAATGAGGCCCCTTTTTTATGAGTGTAGCAAAAGTTTTTGTTTTTTTTTATAGGTCTCCTTAGTGGGATTAGTGTAGGTGAATGAGGCCCCTTTTTATGAGTGCAGCAAAAGGTATTTTTTTTTTAAAGGTCTCATCTGTGGGAATAGGATATGTGAATAAGCCCCATATTTTGGAAGGCTTACTAACCATGTCCATCGAGTCAGCAGGTTCACTGGCGCACCTCTGATAACTCTCCTGCCACTCTGCTCTTTCTTTCCGGGTCGAGCGAAGTGCGCAGAGAGCCGGCGCATGCGCAGTAACTTCGATGAGGCCGATGCCAGTAGACCGCACGGGCGCACACCGCTTTAGGTACTGCGCCTGCGCGGGATTACGATGGTGACGGAGCAAGTCTGCATGAAGCTGTGCAGTGAATAATAATGAGGTGGGCGGTCCTGGGCTCCAACAGTAGCGGCGTGGCCGGGCTCCAACGGCACTGGGCACATCCCCTTGGGCTCCTTATGTAAGTAATTTGCATAACCTAAGAAAAGGTTTTTTAACATGAAATTCATCCCTAGGAAGAATAAGAATAACGTTTTTGCATTCAACACACTGAGCAGAATCCCTTTAACTCTGACATGCGTCACTTTATGTGGTAATAACTTTGGAATGCTTTTACTTATCCAGGCCATTCTGAGAATGTTTTCTCGTGACACATTGTACTTCATGATAGTCGTAAATTTGAGTCAATATATTTCACCTTTATTTAAAAAAAATCCCAAATTTACCAAATTTATTTCTCTTCTTTTAAGACAGATAGTAATCGCTCATAAAATAGTTATCAGTCATTATTCCCCATATGTCTACTTTAGGTTGGCATCATTTTGTAAATGTCATTATACTTTTTTAGGACGTTAGGAGGCTTAGAAGTTTAGAAGCAATTTTTCAAATTTTCAACAAAATTTCCCAAACCATTTTTTTAAGCACCAGTTTAGTAATAAAGTGATTTTGAGGGGCTTACATAATGGAAACCAACCATAAATGACCCCATTTTAGAAACAACACCACTCAAATTATTCAAAACAGATGTTACAAACTTTGTTAACCCTTTAGGTGTTCCACAAGAATAAAAGAAAAATGGAGATGAAATTTAAAAAGTTTATTTTTTTAGCAGATTTTTCATGTTAAGCAATTCTTTCTTGTAACACAGCAAGGGTTAACAGCAAACTAAACCTCAATGTACATTACTCTGATTCTGCAGTTTACAGAAATACCCCATATGTGATGGTAAACGTCTCTATGGGTTTGTGGCAGTGGTCAGAAGGAAAGGAGCGCCATATGGATTTTGGAGGCAGATTTTGCTAGAATGGTTTTTAGGCACCATTTTGTAATTGAGAGACCCTGACGTACCCCTACAGCGGAAACCCTCAAACAGTGACCCCATTTTGGAAACTACACCCTTCAAAGAATATATTAAGGGGGGTACTGGCCACTTTGACCCCCTAAGCGTTTTACGGAATTTGGAAACACTTGGCTGTGAAAATGAAAAGTTTCATTTCTTCAAATAAAATGTTGCTTTAGCCCCAAATTTTAACAGGAGTTAAAGGTAACAGGAGAAAAGCACCCCATAATTTGTTCCCCATTTTCTCCTGAAAGGAGAGACATATGGATTTTGCAGCACAGATTTTGATGGATTGGTTTGCGAGAGCCATTGATTTTTATTTTTTTGAGTTATTGTCTTATATGGGGGCTCATTTTTTGTGGGATGTGGTGATGTTTTCATTGGTACCATTTTGGGGTACATAAGACTTTTTGTGATTCAAGGTGAAAAAAATAACTGTTTTGACATAGTTTTTTTTTTTTTTTACAGCATTCACCTGAGGGAAGTATAATGTGATATTTTTATAGAGCAGGTTGTTGCGGACGCGGCGATACCCAATATGTGTATCATTTTTATTTTTGTTTAGTTTTACACATTAGATGCATTTTTGAACAGTATAAAATCTTTTTTTGTGTTGCCATATTTTTTTTATTTTTTGGGCAATTGTCTTAGGTAGGGTCTCATTTTTTGTGGGACGAGATGACGGTTTGATTGGTACCATTTTGGAATTTTAAATACGCCTTTTTGATCGCCTGCTATTACACCTTTTGTGAGGCAAGGTGACAAAAAATGGCTGTTTTGGCAGTTTTTTTTTTTTTTTCTGCGTTCACCCGGCGGGGTGGATCATGAGATACTTTTATAGAGCCGGTTCATACGGACACGGCGATACCTAATATGTGGACTTTTCTTTTTTTCCCTTTTTTTTTAACTATTTTTTTTTTACTTCATTTGGGGAAAAAGGTGTTTTTTTTTTACTTGAAACTTTTTTATTTTATTTTTTTACACTTTTTTTACTTTCTTTTTACACTTTTTTTTTATTTATCAAGACCCATTTGGATCTTGAAGATCCAGTGGGCTTGATGGCTATACAGTGCATTGCAATAGTCATCTATTGCAATGCACTGTATCAGTACTACACTAAGGATGATCAGACCCTGAGGATCTAATCAGCCTTAGGTACATGGCAACCAGGACGCTTTTGTATGGCGTCCGGTTGCCATGGTAACCATTGGGCCGCTGCCATTGCAGCAGTGGCGGCCCGATGGCAGAGAGGGAGCTCCCTCCCTCTCAACCACATAGATGCCGCGGCATCCATGGGGTTAAACAGCTGAACTCGGTGCCAGCACCGATTTCAGCAGTAGCAGCAGAGTGTGAGCTGTACCATCAGAGATAACTACCATCAGAGATAACAGCGCAGCAGGGGGCACCCGGAAAAGGAGGGGTTAATGGGGGACATTATGGGGCATTATAGGCACAGGGAACATCTTACCTGGTTTCAGGCTGCGATCTCCAGAGTGGAGATCGCAGCCTGAAACGAGCATTTTAACACTGAAGCACTGGATTGGTTAGTCTGCAGAGACTAACCAATCGGAGCGCTTGCCTGCAAGGGACCACTCTGATTGGTCCCTTGCCGGCTGCCCCGGTGTCTCTGCTCTATAAAGTGTCACAGCCCCGGTAAGCATTTTGGACATAAATGTACATCCAAATGCAGTAAATTATTTGCAATTTGGACGTACAGTTACAGTACATCCAAATGCGCCAAGGGGTTAAAATGGCTTCTCCTCTGAGTGAGTTCTCTCATGTTTAGAAAGACTTGATTTGAGATGATAAGATTTCCCACATTTAGGACATGAAAATGGCTTCTCTCCTGTGTGAGTTCTCTGATGTTGTATAAGCAATGATTTTACACTAAAACATTTCTCACATTCAGGACACATAAATGGCTTCTCTCCTGTGTGAATTCTCTGATGTGTAACAAGATGTGATTTCACACTAAAACACCTCCCACATTCAGAACACATAAATGGCTTCTCTCCTGTGTGAGTTCTAAGATGTTGTATAAGCGATAACTTCACACGGAAACACTTCTCACATTCAGGACACATAAATGGCTTCTCTCCTGTGTGAATTCTCTGATGTGTAATAAGATGTGATTTCACACTAAAACACCTCCCACATTCAGAACACATAAATGGCTTCTCCCCTGTGTGAGTTCTAAGATGTTCTATAAGCAATGATTTCACACGAAAACACTTCCTACATTCAGGACACATAAATGGCTTCTCCCCTGTGTGAGTTCTCTGATGTTTAACAAGATTTGATTTTAGAATAAAACACTTCCCACATTCAAGACATGAAAATGGCTTCTCCCCTGTGTGAGTTCTCTGATGCTGAATAAAATTTGATTGACGGGTAAAACATTTCCCACATTCTGAACATGAAATTAGCTTCTCCCCTTTGTGAGTCCTCTGATGTCCAACTAGAATGAATTTTGTGGTAAAAGATTTTCCACATTCAGAACATGAAAATGGCTTCTCCCCTAAGTGGATTCTTAGGTGGCACACAAGATAGGATTTCTTACTAAAACACTTCCCACATTCAGGACATGGAAATGGCTTCTCCCCTTTGTGAGTTCTCTGATGCTGAATAAAAGTTGATTGACCGGTAAAACATTCTCCACATTCTGAACATGAATACGGCTTCTCTCCTGTGTGAGTTCTCTGATGTCGAACTGGAATGAATTTCCAGGTAAAAGATTTCCCACACTCAGAGCATGAAAATGATTTGTGATTTCTCCTTTGCAAAGAAAGATTAGATTTTTTTTTTAAATGTTTCCCACATTTCTGTTTAGTTCTTGTTTTGCCAATCAGTGATTGATTACACAAAGGTTTCTTATGACCAGTGGTGTCGGTGGATAGATCTTCACTTTGAAAGGCTGAGGATACATTAGGAGTTATTGAATCATCTTGTGTGGTATTGTTATCTTCTACTTCATGGTAGGAGGATAAATTGAAGTATCCATGGGAGCTGCTCAACCCGTCTTCACCTAGAAAATTAAACAAAATTCTCTTATTTTCCCAAAGCAAATGATTTTTTTTATTAATATAAACTAAAACAATAGTAAGCCAGGATCAGGAAACAAAGTAAATCAGAAATGTAATAACACAGGATAATGTACAATTTAGCAAGGAAATCTCATTTACTTGTATAACGTTTTCATTTCTTAGTCTGCAAAGTTCTCAGAATTTGATCCCTTGTAGAGATAGTGAAAGGTGTTTCTACCCAGACCATACAGTATAATACATCCCAATGTAACGGACAACACAAGCTTCCCCAAAATGTATAGGATAGATATGAATGGAAGCTGAACATGTACACACCACCTGAGTATACTCTCACTGTATGGACCTGACATATGCTCTATGTCACCCATATGCTTAACAAACTTTTCACACTTTGGGAACATTATTAATGAATGAACACCAGGTATTCACTTATCTTTACCACAGTCAATTAGATTATAGCTGGGAGGGTCCACTGCTAGGATTAGCTAAAGCTTGTGTGACCACCTACTGCAATTTCACGGGGCCTA
Organism: Rhinella marina; assembly: GCA_900303285.1. Classification (NCBI taxonomy): domain Eukaryota; kingdom Metazoa; phylum Chordata; class Amphibia; order Anura; family Bufonidae; genus Rhinella; species Rhinella marina. The sequence goes on from ONZH01006654.1 coordinate 5,082, forward strand.
TGTCATTTCTGGACATTACCTAGACCTACTCTTATACATTCTAAATCGTAAAACACATTTCTTTATTAAAGTGACTCTCTGGTTCAAAACAAATTCACATTAACTGGGAAATGAACAGAACACTTACCTGGTGCCCTCCTTTTCCACTCTTTAGCTGCAGATCCATCAGTTCCCGCACTGCTTCTCAGACTACATGATACATACCACACATTTGGTAGCCCAAGACACTTCCTGTTGCCCTTGGATTTGCCAGTAATGCTCACATGAACAGTGTTGACCAAACCAAGAGCAGGACTGGAAAAATAGGAAGTGACTTGGGCGACTAATATAGAGTATACAACAGACAGTATGAAAAGTAGTGCGGCCATCTTCAATAGAAGAAGAAGTTTCTGGAAATTAGCAAATCTCTAGCTGAAAAGATGCAAAGGAAGGAACCATTTAAGTGTTCTGTTCTCTCCCAGTCAATGTGAATTTTTTCTTTAAGAGGAGTAACCCAAAACCCCCGGATATTCACTTCACAGGTAATAGTAATTTAAAAAGGGGGGTAAAAAAATATAAAAAATATACATAGACCTCTTAATTGTATGTACACTAATGCCAGAAGCCTGACTAATAAAATTGGTGAACTGGGATTAGTGATGTGTGAGGAGGACTATGACAGTGGGAGTAACTGAGACATGGCTGGATGATAACTGGGCAGTTAACGTACAGGGTTACAATCTTTTTAGAAAGGATCGCCAAAACCGTAGAGGGGGAGGGGTCTGTCTTTATGTAAAGTCCTGTCTAAAGCCCACAATCAAGGAAGGGACAGTGAGTGAGGGACATGAAGATGTGGAGTCATTGTGGGTAGAAATACATGGAGCCAAAAACAATAATAAAATACTAATAGGAGTTTATTATAAACCACCTAATATACCAGAGTCCACAGAAAATCTACTTCTAAACGAAATAGACGAGGCAGCAAATCATAATGAGGTCGTTATTATGGGGGATTTCGACTACCCAGATATAGACTGGGAAACTGAAACCTGTATATCTCATAAAGGAAACAGGTTCTTGGCAATAACCAAAGACAATTACCTTTCCCAACTGGTTCAGGACCCGACTAGAGGGACGGCCATACTGGACTTAGTATTAACCAATAGACCTGACAGAATAACAGATGTGCAGGTTGGGGGACACCTGGGAAATAGTGACCATAATATAATGACCTTCCAATTGTCATTCAAAAGAGTGTTTCTTCAGGGAGAAACAAAAATACCAAACTTCAAAAAAGCAAAATTTAGCCAACTAAGAGAGGCCATAGGCCTAACTAACTGGGACAAAGTCCTCAAAAATAAAATACAGCCACAAAATGGGATATTTTTAAAAGCATCCTAATATCTAATTGTGAGAGGTACAGACCTTATGGGAATAAAAGGTTAAAGAGCAAGAAAAAAACAATGTGGATAAATAGAGCTGTAAAGAAAGCAATAAATGACAAAAAGAAAGCATTTAAATCACTAAAACAGGAGGGGAGCGAGGAAGCAGCGAAAAACTATTAGGAAAAAAAATAGAATATGTAAAAGACAAGTAAAAGCAGCCAAACTAGAGACCGAGAGATTAATCGGCAAAGAGAGTAAAACTAATCCTAAAATGTTTTTTAATTATATAAATGGTAAAAAGTATAAACCTGAAGGTGTCGGCCCCTTACAGAGTAATGAGGGGGGAGTTGTAGAGAGCGATGAGGAGAAAGCAAAGCTACTAAATATCTTTTTCTCCACTGTATTCACTGAGGAAAATAAACTGTCAGATGAAATGCAGAATATAAAAGTAGATTCCCCATTAAAAGTGCCCTGTCTGACCCAGGAAGAAGTAGAGCTGTGTCTTAAAAAGGTTAAAATAGACAAATCGCCAGGACCAGATGGCATACACCCCTGTATCTTAAGAGAATTAAGTAATGTCATAGCCAGACCCTTATTTCTCATATTTAAGGACTGTATACTGACAGGGAGTGTTCCACAGGATTGGCGCATAGCAAATGTGGTGCCAATATTCAAAAAGGGTCCAAAAACAGAGCCCGGAAACTATAGGCCGGTAAGTTTAACATCTGTCATGGGTAAACTGTTTGAAGGTTTTCTAAGAGATGCTATCTTGGAGTACCTCAATGAAAATAAGCAAATAACTCCATATCAGCATGGCTTCATGAGGGATCGGTCATGTCAAACCAATTTAATCAGTTTCTTTGAGGATGTAAGTTCTAGACTGGACTGCGTGAATCAATGGATGTCGTATATCTGGACTTCTCTAAAGCATTTGACACTGTACCACATAAAAGGTTAGTATATAAAATGAGAATGCTTGGCCTGGGAGAAAATGTCTGTATGTGGGTAAATGGCTCAGAGATAGAAAACAGAGGGTGGTTATTAACGGCACATATTCAGATTGGGTCACTGTCACTAGTGGGGTACCACAGGGGTCTGTACTGGAGGGGTCACTGTCCCTAGTGGGGTACCACAGGGGTCAGTACTGGAGGGGTCACTGTCACTAGTGGGGTACCACAGGGGTCAGTACTGGAGGGGTCACTAGTGGGGTACCACAGGGTTCAGTACTGGAGGGGTCACTGTCACTAGTGGGGTACCACAGGGGTCAGTATTGGGCCCTATTTGCTTCAATATATTTATTAATGATATTGTAGAAGGATTGCACAGTAAAATATAATTTTTTTTCAGATGACACTAAACTGTGTAAAGTAGTTAACACAGAAGAGGACATTATACTGTATATATACTACAGAGGACAGTATAACATATATATATATATATATATATATATATATATATATACACACTACAGAGGACAGTACACTGCTACAGAGGGACCTGGATAGATTGGAGGCTTGGGCAGAGAAGTGGCAGATGAGGTTTAACACTGACAAATGTAAGGTTATGCACATGGGAAGGAATTATGCAAGTCACCAGTACATACTAAATGATAAAACACTGGGTAACACCAACATGGAAAAGGACCTAGGAATTTTAGTGAACAGCAAACTAAGCTGCAGAAACCAGTGTCAGACAGCTGCTGCCAAGGCCAATAAGATAATGGGTTACATCAAAGAGGCATAGATGCCCCTGATGAGAACATAGTCCTGTCACTTTACAAATAACTAGTCAGACCACACATGGAGGACTGTGTACAGTTCTGGGCTCCTGTGAACAAGGCAGACATAGCAGAGCTGGAGAGGGTTCAGAGGAGGGCAACTAAAGTAATAACTGGAATGGGTGGACTACAGGACCCAGAAAGATTATCAAAATTAGGGTTATTCACTTTAGAAAAAAGACGACTGAGGGGAGATGTAATAACTATGTATAAATATATCAGAGGTCAGTACAGAGATCTCTCCCATCATCTATTTATCCCCAGGACTGTGACTGTGATGAGGGGACATCCTCTGCGTCTGGAGGAAAGAAGGTTTGTACATAAACATAGAAGAGGATTCTTTACGGTAAGAGCAGTGAGACTATGGATTCTTTACTGTAAGAGCAGTGAGACTATGGAACTCTCTGCCTGAGGAGGTGGTGATGGTAAGTTCACTATAAGAGATCAGGAGGGGCCTGGATGTATTTCTGGAGGTAATAATATTACAGGTTATAGTTACTAGAGATGGGTCGTTGATCCAGGGAGATTCTGATGTCTGATTGGAGTCGGGAAGGAATTATTTCCCCTTAAGTGAGGAAAATTGGCTTCTACCTCACAGGGGTTTTTGCCTTCCTCTGGATCAACTTGCAGGATAACTGGATGGACAGAGGGCTTTTTTCGGACTTATAAACTATGTTACTATGTGGGTTGCTTTGATTTTGGGATTCTCCATTTGTTGTACAAGTATCCTATTAAGACAAACTGCAAGTCCTTAGCACCTGTACGGACCCTTTCCTCCTATGGATATATCCGGCTACTCAGTTCTCTGTTATAACTGACCTCTCGCCACAATTATTATAATTTTAAATAATTATATTTATTAATATTAGAATTATTCTAAGGATATTTATTTTTATATATTCTTTATGAAATCTGAACAAAGGATATACATTATATCTAAAAACTGGGAATATACTGAACAATATGGAATGATGGGATCAGAATGCCACAATAGTTTGGTGCAGGTCTTCTGAGAATGAAGAAGTGACGGCCTTTATTCCACGTGCACAGTAAAATCCAATGCAAAATTCATGTCTACACATTTCAGATCAAGTAATGCTGATCCTTACTCATGATAAAGAGCTTGAGCTTAAATAGCTAAGGCCACTAATTACAAGCGGCTACAGAAACCTGCCCATACCTATATGCATAAAAAGAAATCAATGAAATCTTAAAATTATAAAACCAAATTGATTAAATAAATCCATGAGGATACAAAAGATCAATAGTGTAAGATTAAATCATGTTGGCAATTCAAACCTAAAGCGACACAAGAACCCATACAAATCCTGTTCACAAGAACCCTGTTCAGAAGTTTGCCTTTGTGATCTCCACCCCTTTATGTAAGGCTACTTTCACACTAGCGTTTTATAATTCCGGTATTGAGTTGCGTCATAGGGGCTCAATACCGGAATAAAACGCTTCAGTTTTGTCCCCATTCATTGTCAATGGGGACAAAACTGAACTGAAGAGAACGGAGCGCTCCTAAAAGCATTCCATTCCGTCTTCAGACCGGAGAACAAACTGCAGCATGTTGCGGTTTGCTCTCCGGTCCAGGCATCCGCACCAAGACGGATCCGTCATGACCCCCAATGAAAGTCAATGGGGACGGATCCGTTTGGTGTAACACAATGGTGAACGGATCCGTCCTCCATTGACTTTCAATGGAGTTCATGACCGATCCGTCACCTGCACACATACATACACACATACAGACATAGACATAAACATACACAGACATATACACATACAAATACACATACAAATACACATACATACTTACATGCTCCTGGCAGGTCTCCAGAGTGTAAGAGGAACAGGACGGCGCACACATAGGACGATTCCACCAGGCAACCAGTAGAGGGCGCTGTGGGGAATCGTCATCTGTGCGCGCCGTCCTGCTCCTCCTGCGCTCTGGAGACCTGCCGGGAGCATGTAAGTATGTATGTGTATTTGTATATGTATTTGTCTGTGTATATGTGTGTGTCTGTGTGTATGTATGCACTGTGACATGTGTGGGGCCGGAGCGCGGTTCCAGCCCCACACATGTCCCTGCGGCAGCACGGATCCGGCAGCACCCTTCACCTGCCGGTTCCGTGCTGCCGCTAATGCGAAAGTAGCCTTAGAGGATGAAAATACCTATCGTGAACTTGATTGCAATCCTATCCCTCTACAGAGAATCACAGTTTCTGGGCAGCAGATCCCAGCTTATACAGCACAACCTGCTGACAAGAAATGATAAGTTTTGGTGATGGACAACAGACATCATTACCCGAGGAGCGAGCACTTGTACATTCATCGGGTATCTTTACACGGCCAATTATCGTGAACAAGCGTTTCTACAAACTCTCATCCTGGAAAATTGGCCCTATGATCAGTCTGTATAAAAAAAAAGTCCATTATTCAAGATTTATGAAAGACTCTTACCTTCTACTGACATTGATACGGGTGTTTTGAAGCTAATCGTTGTTCCTCCAGAACTGTCCTGTAAGACATGAGAGATAAAGAAGACAGAAGACAAGTTTATCTTATATCCGGGTTAAGGTCAAACAACTCTAGAAGACCAGAAGCAATCTGATCTAAAGAGGAAGGATCTCCTCAAGTGGTGATCAGACAGGATCAACATTCAGCAAAGTATTTTACACATCATATATGGCATCAAATGATCTGATCCTATCCTGGAGTAGACGCTGTGCTCATCACCTGCAGTTGGATTATTAGTAGAGATGAGCGAATCATTCAAAATTCGCTTCGCCGAATATTCGTAGAACTTTTCATAAGATTCGTACCTTCGACGAATCTATTCGGCGAATCTGCATACAATTCATATGTTATTATGTGGTGTTTTGCGAACATTTGCGCACTAATAACGAACGTTCTATTTTGTAACGCAACTTCTTTGAACACGTACACATGAGTGTACAAATTGCATACGAATCCTCAGCGTACTATTGTCTTTTTTCTGACTGCAATATAAGCTATTCCCCACCAACCTCCAATTCCGGGCAGTCCAAACTCTGACTGCCCTCTATGAAATCCTCAGGGAGGCTGTCCTCTAAAATTACCGGATTATGCGGTGGGGTTCGGTGGCTTTTTATTTTATAAATTGCAGAAGGGGCACCACTAGGAGGGGGCACTGAAGCCCGAGAGGTGGCAGAAAATGATGGGCTTTGCTTGAGCGGAATGGTGAAGCAGAAGGAACGAGTCTGACCCCCGGCTACATATGGACACTGTATCAGCAGATGACAGCAGATCATCCGGCTGAGACTGAGATGAGCCGCCACCCACTCCACTACCTCATCCACTTTCTCCTCCACTACAATTTTGCTCCTTTGTGACTTAGCCTGATTGAACAGTGGCCAACTATTACGAATTACAGAAGTAGAAGCTCCGGCTACAGGTCCTTTGGCACTGCTGCCCTGTGCCACCTTCTCCTTTTTTTTGGAGCTCGAGGTCTGGCTGGAACTGGACCCCTTTTGCTTATCAATTCCAGACATTTTTCACTTCACTCTGCGGCCCTGCAGCTGGTCTTTGTCTCTGTCCCTGTCTCTCTCCCTGCCTGATTAATTACTGGCCCTGCACTTGCCCTGCAGTATCCCTGATGTGTAATATGGATTCCCAGAACAATTACACCACAATTTTAACAAAACAGGTCTCAGTCTTTAGGAACTTCACACACAGTGCTTCTGCTCGTCTCAGCAGTCGCAGAACAATTGATGCGTCACTGGCTTTCTGAGCCTGAGCCAATCAGAGCAAGCCCTGCCCACTTGGTCAGGTGACCGCTTTCTTTCCGGACTTTTGCTGCACGAATAACGAACTAACAGTTAAAGTTTGCTAATTAACTGAATTTGTACGCATCAGTGTATAAACTTATACGTAGCATCAGCGTACAATTTATCGAACAAGTACGTAGCGAATGCGTAGAAAACCTTGAGAACATTTTCAAATCTAACAAAGCGAATCTCAGAAAAAAATCGGATTCACTTCGCAGCGGAAGATTTGTATCGAATCTACGAAGCGGCGAATAGATTCGCTCATCTCTATAGATTAGATTATTTTTGTAGTTTTGACAGAAAAGAAATAAAGAAGTCTTTTATTGCAGCTGGAAATGTAACCTTATTTTCTACTAAAAGATTGATGTAAAATATTAAAATAAGACATCACATAGAACATGACAATCTTTAACAAAGGTAGAACCAGCCCTGCACCTCACGTGGATCCACAGATCTCCCCACTAGATTTGTTTTAGGCTCGCAACGCAGGGAACATGTCCTTTCTCGGGGGGTGTGTCCTTTTTGCTGTAGCTCTTTCTCTGTTACTGTCACTCCTTCTACCAGGAGATATGTCTGCTGGCAGTTGAAAATTTAAACTGAGCACATGTGAGGTAGCGCTATACAGAGAGCTTTTATTGAAGAACTCACTGATGATACAAAATGTTTAATTACATGAATTACAATAGTAATCAGATCCACGTGCTGGTTCTAAAAATCTAGAATATTTATAGTGACACAATCCCTTTATTCTCTTATCCTTTGTGGTGACTAGTGTTGAGCAAGCACCTCTGTTCTATTATGCTCGGGTGCTCTGGCCGAGCACTAGAAGGTGCTCGAGTGCTCAGCCGAGCACCCGAGCATAATTTTAGTCAATGGGACTGAACCAGGCATCCCCCGCAGAATCGCGACTTCTCCTCTTTTACTCCTTTCACTTGTAAAAGTATGCTAATTAACTGAATTTGTGCGCATTAGCATACAATGCGTAGCATTAGCATACAAATCAACATTACAGTGAATGCCAGTACTCTCCCACACGTTTATTCGCTGCGTAGCAGCAAACAAATGTGCGGGAAGAGACTCGAGCATCGCACTCGAGCACACGCGGTGTTCGGCCAAACTCCGCGATGTGCCGAGCATACCGATGCTCGAGCGAATTTAGTGCTCGGGCGAGCATGCTCGCTCAACACTAGTGGTGACCCAAATCTTGAATAATCTGCACTAATATTTTGCATAAGCATCAAGAATATGTAACTAGTAAGACAATGGGGTCGTTTACTAAAGTCACGCCTCTTAAAAATTTGTCACATCTATGCCATCCATGTACCAGAAACTAAAACACCAGTAGTTGGAGTAGATTGTAGTTTATGGCTCATGTAAATTATTGCAACGTGTCCGGCCCTGGTGGAGTCATCTCTATTTTGAAAAGTGGCAATAGCAGTGAGAATATTAAAAAGTTGCCAAATTTTTGAGCAAAGGGCATTTTTATTAAATTTATATACAAAACAATCTGATTTAACCCCTTCAGTACCGAGCCACTTTTCACCTTAAATCCCAGGCCAATTTTTACAAATCTGACATGTGTCACTTTATGTAGTAATAACTTTGGAAAGCTTTTTCGTATCCCAGCCATCCAGAGATTGTTTTTTCGTGACACATTGTACTTCATGTTAGTGATAAAGTTGAGTCAATATATTTCACCTTTATTTTTTAACAAAAAAAAAACTAGAGAAAATTTGGAAAAATTCACTCTTTTCTAAATATAAATTTCTCTGCTTTTATTGCAGATATTGATACCTCACAAAATAGTTAAAGGGGTTGTCCGAGTAAGTTTTTTGTCCTTTGTATGTTTCTAACTAGTCAAATATAGCAGCTTTTCCATACACTTTCTCCTTCTAAACTTGCTGGTTTATCAGATTTCACTCAGAGTCACATGACCTGTGATGTCAGCTTCCCTACCTCCTCATCTGGTATTTGTGCACCAAGAGATAACAGCCTGTACACGAGACATCACTGTGCTGGCCACGCCCCCCTGCACTGCCGGGCTCCTGCTATCTGCACTCCCTGGATTCTTTCAGATAAAACATTAACCCCTTCACCCAGAACACACTGAAGGCTTTACAACAGCACCTGCAAATGTAAAAAGACACAGGATCTGCCCTCCTCACCCTACAGACGCAGAGCTGATACTGGAGCTGATCTGGAGGAGTTGCAAAGTATTGTATTGTACAAGAAAGGTAGGGGGAAGATGCTGTGTGTATCAGCAGTGTCAATGTACAGCTGGGACTTGTAGTCCTACACATACAACATGCTGCTGAGTATCCCAACAGGCAGACATGTCACTCAGGGCAGCACTTGTATTCACTCCCTTTGCAGAGCAGTAAGGGGGAGGGGCAGAGATTATTGTTATTGCAGGTAAACAAAGGCCAGAAGAGAACCAGGGAAATGAGGAAATATAGATTTTTCTTTTGCCTAAAATTTGCTTAACTTAATTATATATTGCTGCCCATCAAATTTATAGTACTATATATTTTTTTCATAACTCGGACAACCCCTTTAATACTTTACATTTTCCATATGTCTACTTTATGTTGACATCATGTTGTAAATGTCATTTCATTTATTTAGGACATTAGAAGGCTTAGAAATTTAGAAGCAATTTTTCAAATTTTCAACAAAATTTCCAAACCCATTTTTTAAGCACCAATTCAGTTATAAAGTGATTTTGAGGGGCTTATATAATGGAAACCATCCATAAATGACCCCATTTTAAAAAACTACACCCCTCAAATTATTCAAAACTGATATTACAAACTCTGTTAACCCTTCAGGTGTTCCACAAGAATTAAAGGGAAATGAAGGTGAAATTTCAAAATTTCAATTTTTTTTTTCTTTCAGATTTTCCATTTTCTTCCATTTTTACTGTAACATAGCAAGGGTTAAAAGGAAAATAAACCTATATATTTGTTACCCTGATTCTGCAGTTTACAAAGCTTCCCATGAGCGGAATAGGGTTTTTGGAGGACAGATTTTGTAGGAGTGGATTTTGGGAGCTATGTTGCATATGAAGACACCTTGAGGAACCTCTAAAGTTGAAAACCGCAAAAAGCAACCTCATTCTGGAAACTACACCTCTCAAGGAATATGTATAGTGAGCACTTTGAACCATCAAGCGTTTCACAGAATTAGTAAACACTTGGCTGTGAAAATTAAAAATTAAAATTTTTTCCAGGAAAAGTTGCTTTACACCCACATTTTTCATTTTCAAAAGGAGTAACAGGACAGACTGCACCCCACATTTTGTTATCCACTTTCCCCTGAATACGGAAACCTTCCATGTGTGCTTGTAGCGTGCTGTATGGGCGCACAGCAGGGCTGTAGATTTAAACTGCAAAATATGGATCTGCAGACCTGAATTGGCAGACATGGATTTTAGGTGCCATGTCGCATGTTAATAATGCATGTTAATAAATAATTCAGAGGCAAGGATGGCATACGCCTCTTCAGCTGAATATACTCTTTAGGATGGACTGGCCATTTTTAATTTATTGGGGTGACGTGTGAAATGTGTAAACCTTTAGATATACAGTACAGACCAAAAGTTTGGACACACCTTCTCATTCAAAGAGTTTTCTGTATTTTCATGACTCTGAAAATTGTAGATTCACACTGAAGGCATCAAAACTATGAATTAACACATGTGGAATTATATACTTAACAAAAAAGTGTGAAACAACTGAAAATATGTCTTATATTCTAGGTTCTTCAAAGTAGCCACCTTTTGCTTTGATTACTGCTTTGCACACTCTTGGCATTCTCTTGATGAGCTTCAAGAGGTAGTCATCTGAAATGATTTTCACTTCACAGGTGTGCCCTGTGAAAGTGAATGCCTTCAGTGTGAATCTACAATTTTCATAGTCATGAAAATACAGAAAACTGTTTGAATGAGAAGGTGTGTCCAAACTTTTGGTCTGTACTGTAATTATAAAACTAACTACCACTAAGTGCAGCTCTTTTTTCCCACAAAAAAAATGCAAAAAAAAAAACATGAGCAGATGCAAACACTACTGATCAGTGGTCTGCAGCAAGCACGTACACAGATCATGTTTGCGTGCAAAAAGTAGTATAAAAATTTACTACAGTGTTAAAAAAGTGAACAATGGCTAAAAATGTATTTATATAAAGCTACAATTTCTTCTGTTTGAACAAGAGGAAAAATTGGCAAAAAAATCAACACAGAACTTGGTGGTCACAGCTCGGGGGTTCAGGGATGGAGGGTGGTTTTAGAGATCTGGAACTACTGCAAATGAAAAAAAATCAGTGCAGCAATTCCAGATGGTCTTCTTTTCTTCTTTCAGAAGATAAAGCTCAAATTGCAGTGGTGGTGCACCACAAGTCCAAGCAAGCCAACAAGCAGCAAAGAGAAGCACAGAACCTCTCTCCACTCAGTCACCAGCTAGAATGGCTGCCTGCAGACAGGTTTAGCCCTTTCCTGTACTCCTATTGGCTTGAGTGTTGTTCCAGCCAACCGCAGTACAGGCAGGGGACCCCAAACACTGATGTCCCCTGCCTGACCTCGGGGGAGACAGGTGCTGGCTATTTTAGCACAGGTCACCCCTCTATGACCCCACTGCAGCCGGCCATTGGCAGCGATCGGGTCTGCAGGGGGAAAGGAAAACCTCCCTATGCCCCTAGGAAAGATGGCTGCCTGCCGTGCAGAGGAGCCATCATACCCCGGTCACCGAGCGGTTTCGCTTGGGGACCGGGTGTACATTGCGCCGTAGCTGTGATTTCAGACACAGTCTGCGGCACCCTACAGTTACTGCGCTGGTATCCTATGGGATAAACTGCCAAAATGACTCTTGATTCATGTCAGTATTCTTCCTTAGGTGCTAAAAGCATTTATGATTTACATCTCTACAGCAAAACTTTCCTTTATCTTTCTTGACTCTCAATTGCCAAGTGGATGTCCAAACCTTAATACAATCTTTTAAGAATCCAGAAATCATATGTGGCCAATAAGAAGAAGAAGAAGAGCAGACAGTATACTCCACTGCTGCTGGGGGAGGTTACTCATTACATCAGTCTATAGAGGATTTGTAGAAACCTCAGCTTCACCTACCTGATGATCCAGTGGGACATTCTGCTTTTCCTGTGGAAAGTCCTTGGAATACAGAGGACTGGGACATCTCTCTGGTGGATTTCTCTGACTGGATCCATCTATAGGAAATACACACAGTGACTGAATACATTGTCTATATGTGATGATCAGATGATGGAGGAATCTGACTCTCAGAACTGTTCTCTCCTCTACAGTCATGGAAGGTCTCCTCTTACCCGGTGATGTGAGGGACTGGTGATTCTCCATCATGACGTCCTTGTACAGATCCTTGTGTCCTTCTAAATACTCCCACTCCTCCATGGAGAAATAGACAGCGACATCCTGACACCTTATAGGAACCTGACAACACAAGGATACAGTCATTACCAGACCCCTCCCTTGGTGTTATTGTATAATGTCCCAGCATTCCCAGCAGCACTCACCTCTCCGCTCAGCAGCTCAGTGATCCTGGTGGTAAGTTCTAGGATCTTCTGCTCATGTATCAGGGAATGAGGTGGAGGCTCGGTGATGGGGCTCTGGGTCCTGCTCCATTCTCCTGACACACGGGGTGTCACACACTCACCAGACGACTTCTTCACTACTGTGTAATCCTGTGTATGGGGAGACGCCGATCACTACAGAGATTCTAAGAATCCTTCACCTTTCCAGACATTTCCCTGGTTTATTACTAGAGATAAGAGTGATGTCATGTGAGACTCTCACCTCTCCAGTTATCAAGGAGATGATCTCCAGGGTGAGGTCTAATATCCTTGAAGCCATGTGGTCTCTGTCCTTCTCCATCCTTGGTGGGTCATTAATAGAAAGAACCATCAGCGTCAAAAAGAAGAGAGTCCTGAACCTAAGAAACCTGAGGGAAACAAGGAGGATTGAGAGCAAAATTACATCTGGATAAACATCTTACATGAAGAAAAGTGTCTTACAAATGGAGAATAGTATTACCGATCGTGTACTATGGAGCTGACTACAGATAGGCAAAACAATTCTAAATGAATCAGATTCTTTACAAATTTCATAAAAACTCTACTTAAAAAATATCTGGTGTTATGTTAAGTTTTGGTGATATGATGCGGATGAACTCTACAAAACGGCTCCCACCATTTTACATTTCAGATGCAGTACAGTAGTGAGGGAAACAGGGCAGAGATGAAGATGGAAAATCACATGACCATTACCCACAATGCCTCTCAGCCAGTCTTACGACCAATCAGGAAGGAGATTATTGGTCTATCAAAAACTATGTTAGCTCCCCAGCAGAGACGCCATTCTCAGCTCAGCCACTGATGTAATAATGTAATAGGACGTATCTGACAGATAACAGGGGTAGTGTTAGAGATTGGCAAGACAGATTTACTTAGGTAGATTTAAGGGGTTGTCCGGATTCAGAGCTGAACCCGAACATACCCTTATATTCACCCAGGCAGCCCGCCCGGCAGTGAGTTCTGTGACGTCACCGGCTGTAATGAACCGGCTATAGCGCTGCCCTAGCCGTTTTACTGGCTAGGGCAGCGCTAAAGCCCGCCCATCAGCGCCGGTGACGTCATCGGGCTCACTGCTGGGCGGAACTGGAACCGGGCTAAATGGAACCGGGCTAAATAGCGCAGGGCAAAGGAGGGCATCGGAGCATAGGATGCTCCGATGCCCTGTTCAGGCGGGCTGCCTGGGTGAATTTAAAGGTATGTCCGGGTTCAGCTCTGAACCCGTAAAACCCCTTTAAATAACTTTACAGAATGTCAGGTTTTATCATTAGGGACAGGATAGGAGTTAAGTGCAAATACAGTAGGAGATCATCATGACAAATAAGTACAATACAGTGCAGGAACTACCGCCCGACCACAATGTACATCATCAGCGCAGGTGAGGAAGGAGTTAAAGAGAAGTCCTGTCCCCGTCCTGTAAGTCGCCTCTTTCCTCTAATCGTTGGTGTTCTGCTCTGGGGTCAGCGATGGATCCGGTGTTTGTCCTGTTGCTCGCACAGCTGCAGATTTGTTACTATAACTTGTGTGTGCAATTATTTGTGCATATCACAGTCACTGCAGCCATCAGTGAATCCCCACCATCATCCACATTAACTCTTTACAGACCCTTTAAGGTCTTTAAAGATTTCACCCTCTCAAAAACGCAGCAGGCAACAGACTAATGTCTGTTATCAGTGATAATGCTCTGACTTTTCGACTCACCCCGTCAATCCTAAAGAATTATATTCTATATATAGACAGGCACACTTCACTTAGAACCACCTAGAACCGTCGAGTTTGCATTATCCTTTGTATGTTGACAATATTGTATCTTGAGGGATCACTGTATACATTTATTGGTCGATAAAATAAAGGAATAAAAACTGATATAACACTAAAAATAGGCAACAGACATATAGTTAGAATCATGAAGCATAAATGATGATAATTCCCTCTCTGTATACTATATATAGGGGGGGGGGCAGTTTCTAGAAAGTCTCTTCACCTCCCACAAAGTAATCAAAAGGGGAATTCCACAAATGTCTAATACATATATTCCTTATGACCTAACTGCATCCAATCTGTAGTCCAGTATTATATAATTATGGAGATGTTGTCTCTATAGTTCATAAATATTATATCTCCTTTTTCCAAGATAAGCTTGTTCTTGTTATATAGACAATCAGTTCCAATAGATACTCTGTATTACTGTGTCAACATATCATTCATCTGTATTCCCAATACGCTCCTTTCTGGGTCTTCTTTATGTTGATGATAATGTACATTCAATGATGATCAAGGGTATGTTCTCACTATTTGAATAGTGTGTTGCTATCCACCGGCGCGTCCCACATAGTAACGGCAGCGCTCACCTTGGATTCGCCTTCCGGATCTGTGCAACCACTGGTGCACATGTGGGGCTGGAACTGCGCTCCGGTCCCATTCACTGTAATGGGGGCGGGACGCAGATACGTCCGCAGCACGGCAAACTTGCCTAGAGGGGGCCGGAACAAAACTATGACATGCTCCGGCCCCACACGTGCACAAGCGGCAGAATGGATCCAGCGGGTGGACAGCCTGCCGGATCCATTCTGCCGCTATCCACTGCCGCTAGTGTGAAAGTAGCCTTAGCGCAGCAGAGTCCCAGCATCCCACGTGGTAATCAGCGCACTGAATTCTGGCTGACTTCAGCTAGACAGGATGTCTCGTGGGCTGTACAGTCATGGCCAAAAGTTTTGAGAATGACACAAATCTTCTATTTTCACATGATCTGTTGCCCTCTGGTTTTTATGTGTGTTTGTCAGATGTTTTTATCACATACAGAAATATAATTGCAATCATATTCTGAGTAACAAAAGCTTATATTGACAGTTAGAATGAGTTAATGCAGCAAGTCAATATTTGCAGTGTTGACCCTTCTTCTTCAGGACCTCTGCAATTCTCCCTGGCATGCTCTCAATCAACTTCTGGACCAAATCCTAACTGATAGCAGTCCATTCTTGCACAATCAATGCTTTTTTTTGTCAGAATTTGTAGGTTTTTGTTTGTCCACCCGTCTCTTGATGATTGACCACAAGTTCTCAATGGGATTAAGATCTGGGGAGTTTCCAGGCCATGGACCCAAAATCTCTATGTTTTGTTCCCTGAGCCATTTAGTTATCACCTTTGCTTTATGGCAAGATGCTCCATCATGCTGGAAAAGGCATTGTTGATCGCCAAACTGCTCTTGGACGGTTGGGAGAAGTTGCTCTCGGTGGACATTCTGGTACCATTCTTTATTCATGGCTGTGTTTTTCGGCAAGACTGTGAGAGAGCCGATTCCCTTGGCTGAGAAGCAACCCCACACATGAATGGTTTCAGGATGCTTTACAGTTGGCATGAGACAAGACTGGTGGTAGCGCTCACCTCGTCTTCTCTGAATAAGCTGTTTTCCAGATGTCCCAAACAATCGAAAAGGGGATTCATCAGAGAAAATGACTTTCCCCCAGTCCTCAGCAGTCCACTCCCTGTACCTTTTGCAGAATATCAGTCTGTCCCTGATGTTTTTTCTGGAGAGAAGTGGCTTCTTTGCTGCCCTCCTTGAGACCAGGCCTTGCTCCAAGAGTCTCCGCCTCACAGTGCATGCAGATGCACTCACACCTGCCTGCTGCCATTCCTTAACAAGCTCTGCACTGCTGGTAGCCCGATCCCGCAGCTGAAACACTTTTAAGAGACGGTCCTGGCGCTTGCTGGTCTTTCTTGGGCGCCCTGAAGCCTTTTTGGCAACAATGGAACCTCTCTCCTTGAAGTTCTTGATGATGCGATAGATTGTTGACTGAGGTGCAATCTTTCTAGCTGCGATAGTCTTCCCTGTTAGGCCATTTTTGTGCAGTGCAATGATGACTGCACGTGTTTCTTTAGAGATAACCATGGTTAACAGAAGAGAAACAATGATGCCAAGCACCAGCCTCCTTTTAAAGTGTCCAGTGGTGTCATTCTTACTTAATCATGACAGATTGATCTCCAGCCCTGTCCTCATCAACACCCACACCTGTGTTAATGGAGCAATCACTGAAACGATGTTAGCTGGTCCTTTTAAGGCAGGGCTGCAATGATGTTGAAATGTGTTTTGGGGGATAAAGTTCATTTTCTAGGCAAATATTGACTTTGCAAGTAATTGCTGTTAAGCTGATCACTCGTTATAACATTCTGGAGTATATGCAAATTGCCATTATAAAAAACTGAAGCAGTAGACTTTGTAAAAATTAATATTTGTATCATTCTCAAAACTTTTGGCCATGACTGTATGTGGAGCGCTGCACACCTCGCCTGTCTTTATCCCCATGTCTAAATTTTCATTGATAGGTCAGTGGGCTATTTTAGTGGGTCTCTGGATCTTTGTAGATTATCGCCAATACTACCAGACGTGTTTCGGAGTTGAACTGACTCCTTCTTCAGTGGCCAAAATTGTTTCAAAGTCCTTCCCACTAATATACCCACTTTCCAGTCCCATCCAAAACCCCCACTGGTTTTCCTATCTTTTCAATGTTATTTTATCCGCTTATTTCTCCTTATTTTTTAGACAAATTTTGTTATCTTTATCTCCAAAGGATAGCAGCACGATATTTCTTTACTTGTTGTCCATATATCTTGTGCCAATCCTATATACAAAACGCATTGCGGTTTTAATGTGTTCTTTGGTCTACGTATGTGTTTTTTGAGTGTGATTGCTTTTCTTATTCTATAATAACAACCCGTGTGTACTTTTCTCAAATAATATATAGAAACTTAAAAAAAGTACAAAAAAATAAAATAAAAGTAAGAAAATATGTAAAATATAAAAACTTAAGGCAATGCAAATACATAAATGTGAAAAGATATAAATTACATCTCTAATGAGGATAAACATATCGGACTTATTTCATGTTATATTTGATGTTCTCTTATTATTTCAGTTTTATCCTATTTTCTCCAATAACTTTCTTCTCTCTTCCTATGGTTACCAGATACTTCCTATCAGATGGAAAAAAGTTGTTTGGGGATGGGGCCTCTGACCAATAGGAGATCGGAGTGATGGTAAAACAGCCTGATCCCGATGTCCCGTCAGTGAAGGGCACCCATCCAGACTCCTACAGAAAACTGAAGAGTTCTAAGTCTGCATTGAGCCCTCCAGGTAATAATGTGTCAAAATAAAAGATTCTTCTAGATTCTAATCGGGACATCCGAGAAATGTGATTTCCTCCTCTCCAATGTTCTTCTACTTTTTCAAAAGCCACAAAGGTTCGGCTTGTTGGGTCCTTATTGTGGAACTGTTTGAAGTGTTTAGATAAGGAGTGTTTTTCAAAGCCATTTTTAATTTTCATAATGTGTTCAGATATTCTTTATAAAGTGTTCTTTTAGTCCTTTCTATATAGAGTTTATTACAAGGGCATTCAATCATGTATATCACATTGGTCGAGCTACATGTCAAAAAATCTCTTATTTCATAGGTGAAGGAGTTTCATGTTGAACTAATTTTTTTTTTTCTGAAATGTGGTATTTTTGCAATTATTACTAAAGATGAGCACATTTTTCAAAAAAATTTTTCAGTCAGTTCGCTGAATTTTCCAAAATGATTCGATTCAAATTCAAATTTGTGGCAAATTGCGTAAAAAAATGGCTACTTCCTGGCTGCAGAGAGCCTGTATAGTGGTGTAGAACACTGTGCCTTGCAGTAACACTCATAGGGAGTCTACTGTGGTAGTGAAACCATACTGTGAGTCAGTATGATATGCAGATGACTTAGAATGGCTGCACACTTAACGTATTTGGGCAGTTATGGGGTCAAAACTGACCAAACAACTCAAGTGTGAACTCTGCCTTACAGTTCAATGTTAACACCAGCTATAAAGAACTGTGCAAAGGCCCAAGATCCTACTGTAGCGTGAAAGAGCGCACTCTTTTTACACCAATTCACTGATTCACATAGATTTCTACAGAACCTGTTCTATTAAACGCTTATACAAGTATAGCCCCCAGACAGTGTGTAGATGGCAGTGGCAGTAGCATCAGGAGACTTCAGAGTGGCACAACGACAGTATGCAGGCAGCAGCATCAGGAGACCACAGAGTGGCACAATGACATTGTGGAGGCAGCAGCAGTAATAGCATCAGGATACTACAAAGTGATAAAACGACAGTGTGGAGGCAGCAGCATCAGGAGACCACAGAGTGACATGACGACAGTGTTGAGGTTGCAGCATCAGGAGACCACAGAGTGGTATGACCACAGTGTGAAGGCAGCAGCAACAGTAGTAGCATCAGGAGGCTAGAGAGTGATAAAACAACAGAGATGGCAAGGAGAAAGTTCCCATCATCACTAATGCCTGCACTCGAGACTACAGACTGGCACAATGACAGTGTGGAGGTGGCAGTAGCATCAGGATCAGCATAGTAAGTGGCACAATGACAGTGTAGAGGTGGCAGCAGCTTTAGAATCAGGAGACTACAGAGTAGCACCATGACAGTGTGTAGGCGGCAGTAGAATCCGGAGCTGCATACAAAGTAAGCACAACTACAGTGTAGAGGTGGCAGTGGCAGCAGCATTAGCATCAGGAGACCACGGAGTCTCCTCACGCCGATTAAGGTGCTCTCTCCCCAAGGAGAGATAGTACCCCCAAACCCTGACAGGTCTCTCACTCGGTTAAGCCAGTACTCTCTGCTCTGCACTGATGAGGGGCAATCACCCCGAAACAGCTGTCTGCAGATGAGGTGCTAGCTTATTTAATATCTAAATCAGGTCGCAAGGTTTATTTCAAGAGCTGAACATTAATTTATCGGATAGCTGCCTTTCATCTGGTGGCATTAGAGGCAGAGCTTGTTAAGAGCTCATATTCATCCCTTTTCCTCCCCGAACTCTAGAAAAGCATAAATGGCCTATAAGCCTCCTCATGCCGATTAAGGCACTCACTCCCCAAGGACAGATAGTACCCTGAGACCGCAGCGTGGCATGATGACAGTGTAGAGGTAGAAGTAGCAGCATCAGGAAGCCACAGAGTGGCACAATGACAGAGTGTGTAAGTGGCAGCAGCAGTAGAAACATCATCAGGAGGTCACAGAGTGGCACAAAGACAGAGCGTGAACGTGGCAGCTGCAGTAGCAGCATCAAGAGGCCACAGAATGGCACAATGACAGAGCGTGGAAGTGGCACCAGTAGCAGCATCATCAGGAGGCCACAGAGTTGCACAATGACAGTGTGGGAGTGGCAACAGCAGTAGCATCATCAGGAGGCCAAAGAGTGGCACAATGACAGAGTGTGGAAGTAGCAGTAGCAGCATCATCAGGAGATAACAGAGTGGCACAATGACAGAGTGTGGACATTGCAGCAGCAGTAGCATCATCAGGAGGCCGCAGAGTGGCACAATGACAGTGTGGAAGTGGCTGCAGCAGTAGCATCATCAGGGAGACAGTAGAGCAACACAATGACAGACTGTGGAAGTGACAGTAGCATCATCAGGAGGTCACAGAGTTGCATGACGACAGTGTGTGGAAGTGGAGGCAGTAGAAGCATCAGGAAGCCACAGAGTGGCATTGTGGGTGATCCCTCCTTCCCACAGTTCCTTGCTCCATGTTGTAACACATGCAACCGCCATTTTAGGGAAAAAATAGCGATTCATTACCAGGAATTGTCAGGAAATTCAGATTCGGTGTGAGTCGAATAATTCCTGAAATTTGGATCAAATTCCACTTTGTCAGCTTCAATTTGCTCATCTCTAATTATTACATTTCCCACATCTATAAAAGTTGGGTCTATTAAAAAAAAACAAAAAACTCCCTCTCATATTCCTTACTTTCATGAAAGATGTATCCACAAACTTAAGTGGGTATTCCTTAGCCTAAAATTGTTTCCCTCATTTAATGGGCTTCAAATTTCTCCTTCTCTATACCATTACGTTTTAAATGGCGGAACTGACCTGTGGGTTTAATAACCTTTTAGGTAGATGACAGCTTGAATACAGTATATAGCTGTTTTTTGTCATAGCTTTCTGATATGTACTACATATAAGTCTAGGCTCCTGCAGTTTAACAAATCTAAGAATTCTATCTGACTTTTATTTGTGTTTGAAGAGAATCATAAATTGTTTTGATGGTTATTTACTTCTTTCAAAAATGCTTCAAGTTCTATTTCTGTTTTTTGTCATATAAAGATGACGTCGTCTATATATCTACGCCAGAGCACCAGGTTTCCCCCCCAGCCTCGGCTCAATATTACGCTGCTCCCATTGTAACATAAATTAGCATAGCTGGGGGCAAACCTGGTGCCCATGGCAGTCCCCCTTGTTTGTAAAAAATGATCTGATCCTATAAAAATGCTCCATTCTAATAAACCCAGAACAAAGTTACACATCCTCCGAACAGTAACTGACCTGCAGATCTCACCTCCCGGGGCTGCAGAACCTGTGATAAATTCACACTGGTCACATCACAGGAAGTGTTCAAATGTGAAAAAAATAAACTGCCTTACTCCTCCCTGCATGTGACTGATCACATGACCGTGACATCATCAAAGGTCCTGAAGTCACTGTGATATAAAATCTACAGATAGGATGCAAATGTGTGTACACCCATACTGTAACTCACCGCGGTACATTAAAGAAGAGCTCCCGCAAAAATTTTTATTCTCTGACCTGTTAGAAAGGTGCATGATATAATCTGTAGTGATTGTCATTTTCTTATCAGTGACTGTTACTGTGAGTAAAAACCTCTCTTCTTATTGTAGCTGGGTCATGTGACCAACTCCCTGACCTCCAACTGACCCAGGACAGAAAGCCAGTAACTGCTCTATTCATTCCTATGGGAGCCTCACTTTCAGTCTCATAGGAATACATAGAGAATTAGACTTCCTGTCCACACACAAGTCTATGTGTGAGTTGGTGGGTCTAATTGCTGGTCACATGACACAGATAAGAAACTTCAGGATGATATAAGTCAAAAATTCAGACACTGGTAAGAAAATTACATTCACTACAGATTACATCATGTACCTTTCTAGCAGGACATAGACACATGCAAAACATCTGATGTTTGCCCTGCATGGCTTAGGTCTGTCTACATTGCAGTCGTGTTCCCTTCTTTTGAATTGTTCTATCCTCAGGGATGCACTGTTCACAATATTTCTTTTCCCCAAAGTCATTGAACAATTTCTGGTATTCTGGATAGGCCTATGACAGACTGATCCCCCCCCCACCCCTTTGTGCCTTGGACAGGGCAAAATGTTTAGAAATTCTGGCCCTGACTTTAAGGAAAAAGAAAGGGCCGGCACTATTTTGGAAAAATTGCTAATGATGTGTTGCATGCCAGTCATCAGCCAGGACCTAGCAGCAACCTCATCAATTAACTTGGCTACCATCATGTCAGTAGAGGCAGGCCATTCCTTGAAAGCCTTGATCTCAGCATATGACCGAGTTAACTGAGTCTCAATTTCTTCCTTTTGTGCCTGCAGCTCTACTAACTGTGACTCTATTCTAGCCACCTGTGTGTCTTGGTCAACAGTAGATTGTATATTCTCTGCCAGCTTTGCCCGCAGTGCCAAAACCTGCTTCATCCCCCATCTTCCTCACTGCCGCCACAAGCAGCAGAAGCCGCAGCAGGAATCAGTTCAGTCTCCTCAACATGATGGAGGAGTTTTTTCACATTCCTCACCAGGCCGAGTCCTCCTGCCTCAACGTGCAGGTTCAGATCTGTCTCCAGTGCATGTCTTGTTCCCTGCCCCCCATGGATTTCTGGGCAGGCAGAGTGGAACAGTGGCCCAAACTGGCACAGTACACTTTCTTTCTTGCCCAGCCTCTAGTGTCATCTCAGAGAGGTTGTCTCCAGGGGCCATGGTGACAGAAATGCACCAAATTGTCCTCCGCCAAAATGAACCAAGCCGACTGAGACCACTGAATAGATCTGGCCTTTCTGATAGTGCACCATCTTGCCACTGTTGCTGTCTGCCTGCCATCATGTTCTGTAAGGCTTCTGCTGCCTGACTACCATCATTTTCCATACAACTGCTGACTCCATCGTGCCACTGCATCCGCCTGCCTAACATCATGTTCCATATAGCTGCTGTAACCTCATGTACCATATGGCTGCCTCCTCAACTGCTGCTTCTCACTGATCCCCTACTGCCACCACTATTACCTCTACCACTACTACTACCACCCATAGACAGCCAATCTATTTCCTTGTACGTTCCATGCTATGCTACTTCTGTTGCCACTACTCTTGCAGCTGGGCCTCTAATCTGCTACCCTTGCCACATCCACATTGCTGCTGTGAGAATTTTTGGGCAGGCTTTCCGATCCTGTCAAGGCATCATTTCTGGATGCTTCGTCCCCCAACGATTCACATTTTCTTCAGCATAACACCATGTGTGTTTAAACACCACCTGCCCCCAATAAGGAAGGTGAAAAGACATAGCACATGCCACAGCACCGTGTGTTTTTAAACATGTTGTTCATTAACTCCGTGACACATGTGTCTACATATAACTATGTATGTCAGTCAGACAGACATGATTTACTATTCCTGTCATTACATTCAACAGCTTGGGGGATAAAAAGAGATAACGTGAATGAAGAGAGATAACATGAGTCCTAGGAGACTAGAGGGTGTTATATAACAAATTCCAGGACAACAGGAGCCAATCTGGTTTGGTCCGAATTGATTTGTGTCCAAAAGGGAAAGGAATATGCACACCTGTTATTTTGAGGTGCTGTGGTAACGGGCCGTAGCCTGAGTTAACAGGTCATAGAGAGATCCACGTACACTCTAAGAATGTAATGCAAAATTGGGTTTATTTGCCAAAGGAATATGCCAGGTATTAGTAACACAGAGTCTATATTAGTACTTATAGATGTCAGACAGTGTTATATACGGAAAGGTCAATTCTCTTATATTTCAGACAATTCAATAGCACATCTTGTATTGTAGACGGTTGTAATATTAACAGCTCACAAAATGAAAAAAATACTTGTTGGTATTTAAGTCTTCCAAGTGGAAATGCGATGTAGACGTTTCGGTCATGGCAGACCTTTTTCAATAATCGCGGGAGGTAGAAGAATGCATCCTCAGAATAGGTCATCAGTATCTGATCGTGGGGATCCAACACCACCGCTACTGTGAGCGCAGATACCTTCTCCAACATTTCATCCTACAATGAAGCTTCACATTTCCTATAATCTAAACGTTAAAATTACTTCTCCTCTGAGTGAGTTCTCTCATGTCTAGAAAGACTTGTTTTGTGACTAAAAGGCTTCTCACATTTAGGACATGAAAATGGCTTCTCCCCTGTGTGAATTCTCCGATGTCTAACAAGACTCGATTTTGTACTAAAACTCATTCTACATTCTGAACATGAAAATGGCTTCTCCTTTGTGTGACTTCTCTGATGTCTAACAAGATGCGATTTATGATTAAAACACTTTCCACATTCAAGACATAAAAATGGCTTCTCCCCTGTGTGAGTTCTCTGATGTGTAACAAGATGTGATTTTAGACTAAAACACTTCCCACATTCAGGACATGAAAATGGCTTCTCCCCTGTGTGAGCTCTTTGATGATGAATTAAATTTGATTGACTGATAAAACATTTCCCACATTCTGAACATGAAAATGGCTTCTCCCCTATGTGAATTCTTAGATGGCTCGCAAGAGATGATTTCTGACTAAAACATTTCCCACATTCAAGACATGAAAATGGTCTCTCCCCAGTGTGAGTTCTCTGATGCCGAATAAAACTTGATTGACTGGTAAAACATTTCCCACATTCTGAACATGAAAATGACTTCTCCCCTAAGTGGATTCTTAGATGGCTCACAAGATTTGATTTCTGACTGAAACATTTACCACATTCAAGACATGAAAACGGCTTCTCTCCTGTGTGACTTCTCTGATGTCCAACTAGCTTGAATTTTGTGGTAAAACATTTCCCACATTCTGAACAAGAATACAGCTTCTCTCCTGTGTGAGTTCTCTGATGTCCAACTAGAATGGATTTCCAGGCAAAACATTTCCCACATTCAGAGCATGAAAATGATTTGTGATTTCTCCTTTGCAAAGAAAGATTAGATTTTTTTTTTAAATGTTTCTCACATTTCTGTTTAGTTCCTGTTTTGCCAATCGGTGATTGATTACACCAAGGTTTCTTATGACCAGTGGTGTCAGTGGATAGATCTTCACTTTGAAAAGCTGAGGATACATTAGGGGTTATTGAATCATCTTGTGTGGTATTGTTATCTTCTACTTCATGGTAGGAGGATAAATTGAAGTATCCATGGGAGCTGCTCAACCCGTCTTCACCTAGAAAATTAAACAAAATTTACTTATTTTCCCAAAGCAAATGATTTTTTATTAAGATTTACTAAAACAATTGTAAGCCAGGATCAGGAAACAAAGTAAGTCAGAAATGTAATAACACAGGATAATGTACAATTTAGCAAGTAAATCACATTTACTTGTATAACGTTTTCAGTTCTTAGTCTGCAAAGTTCTCAGAATTTGATCCCTTGTAGAGATAGTGAAAGGTGTTTCTATCCAGACCATACAGTATAATACATCCCAATGTAACGGACAACACAAGCTCCCCCAAAGTGTATAGGAGAGATATAATGAATGGAAACTGAACATGTACACACCACCTGAGTATACGCCCGCTGTATGGCCCTAACATATGCTCTATGTCACCCATATGCTTAACAAACTTTTCACACTTTGGGAACATTATTAATGAATGAACACCAGGTATTCACTTATCTTTACCAGTGTCAATTAGATTGTGGCTGAGAGAGTCCACTGCTAGGATAACATAAAGCTTGTGTGACCACCTACTGCAATTTCATGGGGCCTATGTCATTTCTGGACATTACCTAGACCTACTCTTATACTTTCTAAATTGTAAAACACATTTCTTTATTATAGTGACTCTCTGGTTCAAAACAAATTCACATTAACTGGGAAATGAACAGAACACTTAGGGCTTGTTCACACATCAGTTATTTAATCAGTTATTTCCATCAGTTATTGTGAGCCAAACCCAGTAGTGGAACCTCCACAGAGATCAGGTATAAGGGAAAGATCTGCACCTGTTTTGTGTTTTTGACCCGCACCTGGTTTTGGTTCACAATAACTGATGGAAATAACTGATCAAAAAACTGAAGTGTGAACAAGCCCTTACCTGGTGCCCTCCTATTCAACTCTTTAGCTGCAGATCCATCAGTTCCCACACTGCTTCTCAGACTACATGATACATAACACACATCCTGTAGCCCAAGACACTTCCTGTTGTCCTTGGATTGGCCAGTAATGCTCACATGAACAGTGTTGATCAAACCAAGAGCAGGGCTGTACAAATAGGAAGTGACTTGGGCTACTAATATAGAGTGTACAACAGACAGTATGAGAAGTAGTGCGGCCATCTTCAATGGAAGAAGAAGTTTCTGGGAATTATAAAATCTTCAAGTGAAAATATACAAAGCAAGGAACCATTTAAGTGTTCTGTTCTCTCCCAGTCAATGTGAATTTTTTCTTGAAGAGGAGGGTTGCTTTGATTTTGGGATTCTCCATTTGTTGTACAAGTATCCGATTAAGACAAACTGCAAGTCCTTAGCACCTGTACGGACCCTTTCCTCCTATGGATATATCTGACTACTCAGTTCTCTGTTATAACTGACCTCTCACCACAATTATTAGAATTTTACCACAGTTATAAGGACATTTATTTTTATATATTCTTTAAGAAACCTGAACACAAGATATACATTATATCTAAAAACTGGGAATATACTAAACCATATGGAATGATCGCTGTTATAAAATCATTATCCCATAAGAACAGAACAGGATAATCACTGAAGAGGAAAACTCAATTCCACAATGTGCGTTTCTCCGACTAAAAGAAGGAACCTTCATCATGGAAACCCTAATACTTTCTTTCATATATTTCTATTCTTTGAATTCGGAAGGAGAAATTTCACAATCCATTTATGCAATGAGATAGAATTTGAAAATTAGAATCTTCATAAGAATTACGTGAACAATCCACAAAATAACACAAATTAACCCCTTAGGGACCAAGCCAGATTTTGGAAATCATGTCACTTTAGCAGATAATAACTTTGTAAAGGTTTTGCACATCAAAGTAATTTTGACATTGTTTTCTTGTCACATATTGTACTTTACTTATGTGGTGAAATGTTACCAATACAATATGAGTATCTTTATTTAAAAAAAAAAAAACTTTAAAAGTGTAAAAATTGTCATATATTCCTATTTTGAACTGCAAAATTTCACATACATACCTAAATACTGTTCAGTATTTTTTTTTTTTCAGAAATATATTTCCACATCTTTATTTTGGCTGCACTTACAAAAAACTTACTTTTTTAAAATTTTTTTGAAGACTTACCATTTTAACATTAATTTAAAAATTTTTGAAGTACATATTTTTTCCTACAACAAGCCAAGTTTACAAAGTGTCAGAATAATATACCCCGCCCCAAAAGTGACCCTATTTTGAAAACTAGAACCCTTAACAAATTCATCTGTAGGTGTAATGAGTTTTTTAAAGAAATTAATGCTAAGAAGATGACAAAAATAATAATTTTTCATTTTTTTACACAAGAGTCAATTTTCTATAAAGCACTTGAAAATGAAGTACACCCCAAAATGTATCACCCCATTTCTCCCGTCTTCAGAAATATCCCCATTGTGGCCCTAATCTTATGTCTTGACAAACGGCAGGGCCCAAACTTGAAGGAGCACCTAGCGACTTTAAGAACACAAAATAATTGACCCCATTTTAACCCCCCCCCTAAGGTATTCATCTAGGGGTGTAGAGAGCTTTTAGACACCCTAGTTTTTTGTAGAAATGAATGCTAAGCAGGCGAAAATAAATATTTTTAATTTTTAACACAAAAGAAGTCTCAATTTAAAGTCTCAATTTTCTACAGAGCACATGAAAATGAAGAAGTAGACCCCAAAATGTATCACCCCATTTCTTCTGTCTTCAGAAATATATAAAGGTATTCATCTAGGGGTATAGGGAGTTTTTTGACCCCTCAGTTTTTGAAGAAATAAATGCTAAGCAGGTAAAAAAAAAACAATTTTTTTTCATATTCCACAAAAATGTCAATGACCCCATTTTAAAAACTAGATTCCTTAAAGCATGCATCTAGTGGTGCAGTGAGAATGCCGAGTGCAAAATTGTTATAGGATGAAATAATGAGCATATATGGTTTTATTCAAATTGTTAAAAACATTTTCACAGAAAATTGGAGAAAAAATATTTTCAGATGGGTAACCCTGTTATAGTCTTAGAAATCCACCACTTTCTAATCTTTGTGGCGCATACAGATGAGAAGTGAAGCTGTGCATCTATAAGGGAGGGAAATTTCTCAAAAGCTATTTGCCTGTACATGTGACTATGTCTCATGCTGATGCTGTTATGAGCAGCGTTCTGGTCTAACATATAATAAATTATTGCAGGAAAAAAACTGAACTGTAGTGAAAAGCAAAAAGTCAAGAAAACGGAGCAAAATGTCTCCTACTAAGTTGCAAATTCCAGTTTGTTCACAAGATACAAGAACACGGATAGGGCTACAATGACAAGCTGGCATTCAAGGAGAGTGGCCGGTCGTACAACGTCTCTTTAGCCTCATCAATCCCTATATGAGAGATGAACGTGCTAAGTGACGCGGTGCACCATAACGGGCCCCTACCTGGCAAGGTAGAAACCACTATGCGGACAATCAACCAGTCACCTGCACAATAAGGACAGTGTCCAGAACCGTCTGTAGGAACAGAAATGGATCACTAATTCCCAAAATGATATCAGGATTTCTAGACGTGTTGTGGGGTGTCCACAAAAAAATCTTAATAAAGCCCTTAGTGTACTGGTGAGGAAAGACTCAATCATTAGAGATCCTCCAAATAAAATAAATATCATGCCAATATCATGATACAGTAATGTGAATGGAATTAACAGCTTTGTGTGGCAGGACATTCATAAAAAAATGAAGTTAGGAAAATTTAGAAAACAAATCAGAAAAGGTAAAATTTGTGCTAATGTCGGAAAAAAAAATTCAGCTCCACATCCACCCCAAAAGCATCCCTCCCTCTCTGGAAAGCCCACAAACTAAACAGAGAATTAGAATAAATCGACTTCCTGAAAAGACCCATTTAAAAAAAAATCTAATTAATAATTTGAGACCGTGTGGTATGTCTCAAAACAGGGGTAATTGCAGAGGCCTGGTTGTGATGGGCAACTGGGGTAGTAAAATCGGATGTCCCTCCTCCTTCCATGTTTGCTACACACCCTGCATCATTTCTGAGAATATTTCTTGCTGGCAGTGGCAGGCACCGGGTGAGGGAAGTGGCCTTCTGAAAGCCTTCGAACATCCTCAGATTCACAGGCTTGCCCAGGTGCCGGGGACTCAAACTGGAGACTCTCAACCACCTTCTCCTGGAACTCGAGAAAGTTGAGGGTTCCTTGGGCCTTTTTAAATAAAACAATTATATGTAGCAATGTGAATGAGGTAGATTGCTACCTTTTTATATCAGGCCCTGTTTTTTCACTTCACCAGGTAAGGTTGAAGCGTCTGGTCTGAGAGGTCTACACCTCCCATAAATTTATTATGGTCTGGCACACAGGCTGGTTTGTGTTTGTCAGCGGTAGCCCCCGTCTCCCATAAGTGCCACTGTGGTGTCTGTGTGCACGGTGGTGAGCACATGGACATCCTTCCTGTCCTTCCACTTCAGTGCAAGCAGCTGGTCAAGGGCGAAGGATGTTCCTCTCTCCAAACGCTTGGACACCAGCGGTTGTGGGTATCCCACTCTATTTTTACGGACTGTCCCACAATCCCCTGTGTCTGTAGCATGGAGGGAGCCCATTGTGCAGGAATGGCGCCAATAGATCACACACAATTTTTCCCGATGTCCCAATATTTTCAGGGCAGCCTGGCGGGTTAAGTTGGGAGTCTCTGCCCTCATATACAGGCAGACCGCAGGTGTAGCCGGTTGTGATCTCGCACACTTTATATAATTTTACCCCATATCTGACACACTTGTAGGGAATAAACTGACGGAAGGAAAGGCAGCCTTTAAAACTAAAAAGGCATTCATCGACGGATAGATTTTTATCAGGGATGTATAAATTTGAAGAATAAATCCCTAAGGATGGAAATAAGGGGTCTTAATTTGTTTAGGCGGTCGTAGGCTGGGTCAGTTCTGGGGGGGGACTTTCGGAATTGTCCGAAAAATCCATAAAACGCATTAGGGCTTAATAGTGGTTTCGGAACATAACTGCTGCAAACACGGGGGTTGAGGGGACAGTACTCACGGCCCAATAGGATCAGACAGATGGCTTTTTCATAATGCCCATGCCCAGGGGAAGCCTCAAAAAAATTTTAATTTCAGGGACACTTGTGGGGGTCCACCGTCTTATGCCTAAATGTAGGCTTTTGTACAGCAAATTGTGTGGGGTACAGATTAGTCTGACGCACAATTCGAGGACTTTATCGTCCACAAATAAATGAATAAAAATCATAAGGGGTAAAATTGGTGACGTCCGCATTAATTTGGGGAGTGGATAAAAACTGGGGTACTTGGGGGGGGAAATGATGAAGCAGGAACCCGTGTAGTAGAAGGGAAGGGACCGCTGGGTGGTGAATGTGATGAGGTGGCGACTTCTTCGGGGGTCTGGGGATGGAAGAGGAACTAGAGTCCCTGCTATCTGAAAATATTTCCGCCTCAGAAGCGGTGTCAAATTCTGAAGTGGAGTTGTCAGAACATAGAAATTCATGTCTTCTCTGCATTATATAAACTTTGAGCCTTTTTTTTTTCAAAAAGCTAAGAAAAAAAAAATTATATATATCGCAACCTACAAATTAAAATTACATTTTCACTAGTGTCAGTAGTGGTGCGTCCGCTGACCAACTAACAGATGGACAGTGACAGATGGCCTCTGACCGCTAGTGACAGACGGACAGTGACAGATGGCCTCTGACCACTAGTGACAGACGGACAGTGACAAACGGACAGTGACAGATGGCCTCTGACCGCTAGTGACAGATGGACAGTGACAGATGGCCTCTGACCGCTAGTGACAAACGGACAGTGACAGATGGCCTTTGACCGCTAGTGACAAACCGACAGTGACAGATGGCCTCTGACCGCTAGTGACAAATGGACAGTGACAGATGGCCTCTGACCGCTAGTGACAAACGGACAGTGACAGATGACCTTTGACCGTTAGTGACAGACGGACAGCAAAATATGGCCTCTGATTTTTCTTTTTCTTTTTTTTTTTAACAGTAAATGGCACAGCCAGGACAGAAGTCTGATCTCTCTCTCCTCACAGAACAACTGCACTGAGGGAAGATAGAAACACGGCCCATTTCCTGGCTGTGTTTAGTAAATATAATGGATGTGATCTCCATGATAGGTTTATCATGGAGACCACATGATCAGGGACCAATAGTAATGGTCCTTGATGGTGACTGTGCAGATCTTCAGCAAAGTAACCATTGCATATGTCTGCGCCATTTTATTTTTTAACTTTATTTTACATGGGGGCTCCTGCCCTTTATTTATATGTTTGGGGGCCATATTGCCCCGATCGGGGAGCTGGGGGACCCGATCAGGGCATAATACATAACTTTCTCTCCTCTCCTGAGGAGAGAGAACCTATTCAGGGCGGTGGCGGCCAGCTTATAATGTGTGCATGCGCCGCTAAAGCCACCTTCCTTGTGGGCAGGGGGAGAGAAGTAAGGATCGAGATCCAGCTTTCCCTTATGGGGAAGCTGGGAACCTGATCCCTGCACCGGAGACTTTCTGCTTACTCTCTTACATTTTCAATGATCGCCGTCATACACTGTATCATGGCGATCATGTGATCAGAGACCACTTGTCACGGTCTCTGATCACTGCCCTCAGTCACCTTTGGGCAGGGCGCTTTTGCACTTTTTTATAGCATAACTCACACATATTGCCCCTGAGGCCCGCTCATTGCAATGTGACCGATGTACGGTGATGTCATATGGTCTAGGAAGAGGCAACGGCGCTCATGGATTGTCGGACCCCCGCTGATCTGATATTGATGACCAATCCTGTGGACAGGTCATCAATATTTATCACCGGATAACCCCTTTAACCACTTCAAGTCTGCCCATTGACTATAAACGTCCTAGTAGTGGATCTCTATCTCTGAATGGATGTTTTAAAACTTCCTTGAGCTTTGCCCCCTGTGTGCAGCACCTGTACATAGAAGCTCCATGACTCAGATGCCTCCTGACAGCCAAGAACATGGAGCTTTAACCTGAGACCTTTTTTCCTGGCCTCCAGGCTTTTGATCACTCTGACAAGCTGTCAAAGCCATCACAAATGCTTGTACTATCTCCCTCTCATTACTGCTGGTCACAGAGCAGTTTACAACCACATATGGGGTGTTTCTGCAAACTTCAGAATCAGGAAAATAAATATTCAGGTTTGATTTGCAGTTTACCCTTGCTATCTTATAGGAAAATTTAATTAAAAATTGAAAATCTGCAAAAAAATATATTTATTTTTAAATTTCACCTTCTTTCTGTTTTAATTATTGTGGGAAATCTAAAGGGTTAACAAACTTTGTAAAATCAGTTTTGATTACATTGGGGGCTGTAGTTTCTAAAATATGTTCATTCATGGGAGGTTTCTATTATTTAAGCCCCTCAAAGTCACTTTAGAACTACAAAGGTCCTTTAAAATTAACTATTGGAAATTTTCATGAAAATCTTAAAAATTACATTTAAAATTTGAAGCCTTCTAACGTCCTAAAAAAATAAAATTACATTTCCAAACTTATGCCAACATAAAGTGGACATATGGTGAATGTTTATTAATAACAATTTTATTAGGTATACCTAAGCAACTTAAAAGCAGAGACATTCATATTAAAATATTGTGATTTTTTTTTCAAAATTTTCAGTAAATTTTGGATTTTTTATAAATAAAGGTAAAATATATTGACTCAAATGTACTATTAACACAAAGTACAATGTGTCACAAGAAAACAATCTCAGAATGGCTTGGATAAGTAAAAGCGTTCCAAAGTTATTACCACATGAAGTCACACATGTCAGATTTGCAAAATTAGGCCTGGTCAGGAAGGGGGTAAATGGCCCCGATGGGAAGTGGTTAAGTTAATGAAACCTTTTTCTCCTCTACTGATGGAAAATTTACTACAAGAATAAGCAGTATGTTCTGTAATGCTGACCTGGGAGATGACAGCTTTGCTTTAGTATTTCCATAATGAAGTGTGAATGAAGTCAAATGTTCTCCCCCTTCTATGCATCAATCAGTTTTGATAACAGCAGATAGAGGGTTAAACAGTGATCTCTGTTGCTCAAGCAGGATAATAGCTGTGTATTACTTCTATTGTGAGCATAATGGCAGGGTCCATGCAATCAGAATGCCACAATAGTTTATTGCAGGTCTTCTGAGTACTCCTGTCTGTACCGTACTAATACAACACTGATCCTCAAGGAGTTAAGTTCTACATCAGAAGGCATCATCAGTCAAGCAGGTCCTACAATGACACTCCAAATCTGTCACATTTCCTACAATCTAAACATTAAGCTGGTTTCTCCCCTGTGTGAGTTCTCTGATGCCGAGTAAGTCCTGATTGACGTATAAAACATTTCCCACATTCTGAACATGAATATGGCTTCTCTCCTGTGCGAGTTTTCTGATGTCTAACTAGAACCAATCAAGCTTTATTGAAACAATAGCAAGACAAGAAGTAAATAGGATCTGTAAGAAAATAGGATTACGTACATTTTCAGTATTTCATGTACTTGTATAAAAAAAAATGAAAAGATCAAAGGAAAATCACAATCAACTCATTGCAGGTTGGATCCTACTAAATCTAGTCGCAGTAATATTAATGACGATGAGGAGAACATTTCTCTGGACTTCAGGTCCTTTAACACGGACCGATGTTTCAGGTAATTATTGGGAATAAACAAGCATTCACAATAATTACCTGATCACTAGCAGAGATGAAGCTGCAGTTACATGGAGATGCATTGAGACAAGTGATCTCTACTTCCATAGTTTGTCTCTATAGAGAATCACAGTTTCTGGGCAGCAGATCCCAGCTTATACAGCACAACCTGCTGACAAGAAATGATATGTTTTGCTGATGGCCGACAGACATCATCACCCGAGGAGCGAGCATTTCTCCATTCATCAGGTATCTTTACACGGCCAATTATCGTGAACAGGCGCTTCTACAAACTCTTATTGGCCCTATGATCATTCAGTATAAAAAAAAAAAAAAGTCAATTTTTTAAGATTTCTGAAAGACTCTTACCTTTCACTGACATTGATACGGGTGTTTCGAAGCAAATCATTGTTCCTCCAGAACTGTCCTGTAAGATTAAAGACATGAGAGATAAAGAAAACAGAAGACAAGTTTATCTTATATCCGGGTGAAGGTCAAAACCCCTAGAAGACCAGAAGCAATCTGATTTACAGACTTCATAAGACCCAAAATGAGTTCAAATTCATGTCAGTATTGTTGATGCTTTTAGTCTACGATTGTGCTGTTAATTTATGATTTACATCTCTACAGCAAAACTTTCCTTTATCTACCTTGACTCTCAATTGCCAAGTGGATGTCCAAACCTTAATACAATCTTTTATGAATCCAGAAATCATGTGTGGAGAAGAGCGGACAGTATACTCCACTGCTGCTGGGGGAGGTCAGTAGAAAGCTCCAGTACATCAGTCTATAGAGGATTTGTAGAACCTCAGCTTCACCTACCTGATGATCCAATGGGATATTTGGTTTCTCCTCTGGACAGTCCTGGGAATACAGAGGACTGGGACATCTCTCTGGTGGATTTCTCTGACTGGATCCATCTGTAGGAAATACACACAGTGATGAATACATTGTCTATATGTGATGATCAGATGATGGAGGAATCTGACTCTCAGAACTGTTCTCTCCTCTACAGTCATGGAAGGTCTCCTCTTACCCGGTGATGTGAGGGACTGGTGATTCTCCATCATGACGTCCTTGTACAGATCCTTGTGTTCTTCTAAATACTCCCACTCCTCCATGGAGAAATAGACAGCGACATCCTGACACCTTATAGGAACCTGACAACACAAGGATACAGTCATTACCAGACCCCTCCCTTGGCGTTATTGTATAATGTCCCAGCATTCCCAGCAGCGCTCACCTCTCCGCTCAGCAGCTCAGTGATCCTGGTGGTAAGTTCTAGGATCTTCTGCTCATGTATCAGGGAATGAGATGGAGGCTCGTTGATGGGGCTCTGGGACCTGCTCCATCCTCCTGTCACACACTCATCAGACCACTTCTTCACTACTGTGTAATCCTGTGTATAGGGAGACGCCGATCACTACAGAGATTCTAAGAATCCTTCACCTTTCCAGACATTTCCCTGGTTTATTACTAGAGATAAGAGTGATGTCATGTGAGACTCTCACCTCTCCAGTTATCAAGTAGATGATCTCCAGGGTGAGGTCTAATATCTCCGCAGCCATGTGGTTTCTGTCCTTCTCCATCCTTGGTGAGTCATTGATGGAAAGGACCATTGTCTATCATAAGAAGAGAATCCTGTACCTAAGGAACCTGAGGGATTGAGCGAAAAATCACAAAGTGAAATTATTTTGATTGGATAAGCTATAAGTTTGAGTGATAACAGCTGGACCCCCACCTAACACCCCCATTTATTCTGAGAATGAATGGGCCACAGTATTGGTTTAGTGCTGCCTCCCCATCAATATTTTCTTAACTTTGGCACTCCTGGCCTCCACTGTGCAGGGAAAGTGAGGAGAGGACACAGTGCTGCAGCCCCTTCATCTAGAAGAGGTTGTCCCCACCCGTCACACACTGACTCCATATCCTAGTGATATCACAGAACATTGTGTGATGGAAGACCCTCTAATCCAGGAAAACAGCCACTTTTACAGGGGTCTGGGGGGTCTCCTAATATTCCAGGGGGAGAGCAGACATGTCTGAGGAGAACTCCCCTCCTGACCTCCAGACTGTGTGAGCAGAGACTCTCTATGGCCGGTGCTCCCCCTGCTGGCTGGACCTGCTATATATCACCTATAGAACCGCTCCATTCTAATAAACCCAGAACCAAGTCACACATCCCCCGACCTATAACTGACCTGCAGATCTCACCTCCAGGTCGCTGCAGGACCTATGATGATGTCACAATGGTCACATGACAGGAAGTACTGAACAGTGAAAAACCTCCCCTGCTTTACTCCTCCCCTCATGTGACTGATCACATGATCATGACATCATCAAAGGTCCTGCAGTCACTAGGATATAAAATCTGCAATAAGTTAGGTTTGTGTCTAAACTCCATAAACCATATGGACCTGGTCCTTACCGAGTATGGGAAATAGCCGACTGTATAGGAGCTGTCTAAACTCCATACATGGTACAGAGCTCAGATAGATTGTGTTGGAATTAGTGAATGTGATGCAGAGCAGTCAGTGACACACATGGCCGGTGTAATTGGCTGCTATGACTCTGCCTGGCACACTGTGCAGAAACTGCAGGAGCGACCGTGTAAATGGCTGAGACTCTCCTCCTTTCCAAAGCACACTTGGGGTCATTTATCAAACTGGTGTAAAGTAGAACTGGCTGAGTCGCCCATAGCAACCAATCAGATTGGTCCTTTCATTTTACACAGCTCCTTTGAAAAATGAAAGGATGAATCTGATTGGTTGCTATGGGTGACTAAGCCAGTTCTACTTTACACCAGTTTGATAAATGACCCCAACTATTTTACCCTCTAAATCTATCCAGCTATTAATAAGTATCTCTTCTCATTATCTCTGTCTGCTCTGTGGATGCTTTATACTGATTATTAGTATTTTATACCTTCTCTGCTGACAGATTAGCACATAAATGAGGTGTCTCTTCTCATTATCTTTGTCTGCTTTGTGGATGTTTTTTATTGATTATTAGTATTTTTTATACTTTCACATATATGATGCCGCCTGGTCTTTTTTTTCTTCCACACAAGATGGCACCGTTCTGGGTATTGCTGATGCCGCCAGGAAACGCATTCAATGCTGCAATCAAACATGATTAAAGGGGTTATCAGAGCCCAAAACAGTCCCACAACGATGATGATACTCACCCAGTCCCCACTGCTGGATTTGGAAAAATATGACGTAAGGTGCAGGTCACTGATGAGGACTGTGATTGGCGATGTGACACATCATGCTGTAGTGGAAATGCCGGTACGGGAGCCACACAGACCAAATCCAGCAGCGGGAATCGGGTGAGTATCATCACCAGTGTGGGGTTTTGGTTTTACAGCGTTCCCTATTAGATAAAACTGACCTGTTCTCTTCATTCTCTGGGTCAGTACGATTACAGTGATACCACATTTATATAGTTTTATGGGTTTTGTTTTTACATTGTTCCTAGAGATGAGCGAATCTATTTGCCGCTTCGTAGATTCATATCGAATCTTGGACATTTTCAGCTGCGAAGCTTATCCGAATTTCTTTGGATTTGCTTCGTATTACTTGTAAATCTTCGCAAACTTTTACACGCTAATGATACGTATGATACTTAAGAAACGTTCGCATTCTGCGTGAGGCAGGACAATGACGATACAACCACGCTAGAGCAGGAAAGTGAAGATACAGCTGGAACGTCTGCTTTGGCTCGTGCGGCAGAGGTGGCTGGAGTGTCCACTTCGCTGCCCAGTGGGAGATCCACCCCTTCCATACACCAGAAGCCAATTGTTCCCATGCACAGACCCTCTGGGAGTATAAAACCGCAGTGGAGGACTGGGTCATACAGGTACTTGACCACCCTAGGCCTAGATCTTTCATTGGAACGGAGAAAGGGAACTGTGATTTGGTTTTCCGTAGGGACAGGGTCTGGCTTCCTGCAGGATGACGAGGATGGGAAGGAGTATTTCGTGGGCCGCAGATTGGTGGCCGTACCTGCCGTAACATCGGCATAGCCTGTACGTGGGGGATCTGGTGGAGTACAGCCCCATGGCGTCCCTGAAAGGCCTATTTGCCACCGGGTTACCCTCCTTTTAAAGCCTATGGTGCCTACAACGGAACCAGAAGTGTGGCCAGATGAACCACCAGGTCCAGAACGCTTGCGCTGCCCGCAAGAGTTCCCAGAATGGCGTCCTCCGGTTCAGGGAAAAGCCAGAGCCTCAGCCGGAGCCTCTGATTCCTGGACTGCCAGCACCACCACCACCACAGTCCTTACAGCTGGGTCAGCTGACCACGTTATCTTTCACCTTCCAATCCACAGTGGTCCACCAATACCAGCTTCTGTGGAAGATGAAGCAGCAGCAGCCGGGAAAGCTGGGGCTTCTTTCCTGGATGCAACCTTTCTGGGAAGCGCTGCTGCCGGAAATCCTTACCCCTGCTGTCCCGGCAGGAGCATCCATAAAAGCGAAAATGGCTGCAGCATGCATCACCACCACCCGGACCCGCTCAAGTCCAACTTCAGGAAGAAGAGGGCACTGGAGTTCCACCACCACAGCAAGCATGGCCTACAAGAGGCAGGAGCGTCCTTTGATGAGCTTCAGCAGCAGCTCAAGCGAGGAGGACTTCAGGTCCCTCATATGAGGAACCCAACTACTGGCAGTGTCAAGGACACTGCAGGAGGACCTGTGGGAGCCACACCATAGACTGCACCTGGGGGGTGAGATGCTATTTGGCAGTTGTTTTTGTTTCATTTCTTTTGCCCCCGTTTGACTTTCGCCCAGATGGGCATGGCTGTCAGGACTCCCCCCCCGTTCTGCAGAAATTTTCCTGTTGTGCCAAAGTGCACCTATTTTCCTTTTTACCCCCTTCTCAGGTTATTTGGGAGCCCCCTTTTCCAAAAAGAGTTCTCTATTTGCCGCTATTCTCTATTATCCATTACCTGTTTGGATTACAATTTTACCTCACGTGCATTACAATTCAATTTTGGAATGTGTTCCAGACAGTGTTTTATCATGCCAACTAGGAGCCATAAGGAGAGACTCAAACGTATATATCTGAGCCTTTTATGCTTGCAAATGTGAAATTGATTGCACTAAAATGTTTGCATACTTATATCTTTGCTGTATTTTAGCTACACTGTTTTTAATGGTTCAGCACTTTAGCCCATTGTGTGTATTCTTATTCTAGTACTACAGTGTGTCCTAATATGCAAGTATTGTACGGTGTTTTTAGTAAATTATTAACTTATTGAAAGCTAGCAGCAGTGAGCACCTTATTTTTCTAGTTCATATAGTCTGCCTCCAAAGACTGTATGCCGCGGCCTAGCCTCCTGCGCATGACGCATTTGTGCGTCAATGGTTAAGGATTCGTACGCACTTTTGTACGCTAATGCTTAGGTAATGCGTACTTTTAACTACGCAGACTGTACGTACGTAATTTACGCAGGAATTGTTTTTTTACGTAGATTCGACAAACAAGTTCGTGTAAATACAAATCTTGTCAGAAATTCAGCGAATAAAATTTTGAATGATTCGCTCATTTCTAATTGTTCCCTATGACATAAAACTGACCTGTTCTACTCATTCTCTGGGTCAGTATGCTTACAGTGATACCACATTTCTATAGTTTTATGGGTTTTGTTTTTACAATGTTACGTATGAGATAAAACTGACCTGTTCTCCTCATTCTCTGGGTCAGTACGATTACAGTGATACCACATTTATATAGTTTTATGGGTTTTGTTTTTACATCATTCCCCATGAGATAAAACTGATCAGTTCTCTTCATTCTCCGGGTCAGTACGATTACAGTGATACCACATTTATATAGTTTTATGGGTATTGTTTTTACATCGTTCCCCATGAGATAAAACTGACCTGTTCTCTACATTCTCTGGGTCAGTATGATTACAGTGATACCACATTTATATAGTTTTATGGGTTTTGTTTTTACAGTGTTCTCTATGAGATAAAACTGACCTGTTCTCTTCATTCTCTGGTCAGTACGATTACAGTGATACCACATTTATATAGTTTTATGGGTTTTGTTTTTATAGTGTTCCCTATTAGATAAAACTGACCTGTTCTCTTCATTCTCTGGTCAGTACGATTACAGTGATACCACATTTATATAATTTTATGGGTTTTGTTTTTACAGTGTTCCCTATTAGATAAAACTGACCTGTTCTCTTCATTCTCTGGTCAGTACAATTACAGCGATACCACATTTCTATAGTTTTATGGGTTTTGTTTTTACATAATTTTCTATAATAAAAACTGATCTGTTTTGGGAAGGCGAAATGGCAAAAAGCTATTTTAATGTTTTTTTCCCCATTATGCCATTCGCCAAATGGGCTAAATATTTTTATATTTTAATAGTATGGGCATTTTTATATGCAGTGGTAGCTATGGTGTTCATTTTTTAACTATGTATTTTAATTTTGGGAAAATAGTGTGATTTTAATATATACATATATTTTTGTACACTTTTTTTTTATAGTTCCCCCAATAGTCTCCAATGCACAGGTAGGGTCTTTATAGGAACATAGCTATGGCAGCCTTGGATCATTCAGGAGCACCAAGGGTCAGTAGGGGGAGCCAATGCATGATTACATTTCAGCAAGGCACCTGAGGGGTTAAATGTGTGCAATCAATGTTATGGCCAATCACCTACATTAGCCCCAGGTGTCTGCTGTTTACAAAAAGCACCCAGCAGCTATTATGCTCATTAGTGGCCGCCATATTTAAATACCCACCAACATATATTTACGTTGGGTTGTTAAGAAGGGGTTAAAGCATTGTACAATGTGCTGCTCACTAGCACAGGTCAGCAGGGCAGTGTAATGTGTGTGTTAGGCAATTGTTGGTGTTGAGGGGAGCGAGCTTTGGATGCTTCATCTGAAGTTGTTTCTTTCAAAACTTCGGAATAATACTGTAGGGAGATCCGTCTCTGTCCAGTATTAGAATGTATGGGCTCTGATGAGCTGGTTAGTTATTCGCCGAGTCGTGAGTGACTTCACTGAATAACTTCAGTAGTTGATTTTTAATGTGGAAAGTTACAACTAGTACCTCAGAACCGACACAGTATTAGGCCCCTTTCACATGACCATATGCCCTCAAAGACATATGGTCCGTAAGCAGGCGGCCCGACATGCACAGCATCATTGTAATCAATGATGCTGTGTGCTCCCGTGCGCACGATAGATGCCACTCTGGGACATATGTCACGCTCATGGACCATATGTCTCGGAGGGCATACGGTCGTGTAAAAGGGGCCTTATTCCGAAGTTTTGAATAAAGTGATTTCAGATGAAGCATCCAAAGCTCGCTTCCCTCATCGCTACTTATTATTGACGTCTGCGCTCATCTCTATGCACAGCTACAAGCTCCTAGAAAACAGAAGAATGCCAACAGTTAATAAAAAACAAATAAACAAAAAATAGAGAAATGATCAAAATTGTATAGAAAACACTAAGTTTTAATTAACCCCTTCAAGACCAAACCAGTTTTCTACTTAAGGACCAAGCTACGTTTTTCAAATCTGACATGTCACTTTATGCGGTAATAACTCTGGAATGCTTTTACTTATCTAAGCGATTCTGAGATTGTTTTCTCGTGACATATTGTACTTCATGTTAGTGGTAAACTTGAGTCAATATATTTCACTTTTATTCCAAAATTTACAGAAAATTTGGAAAAATTCATAATATTTGAAATTTGAATTTCTCTGCTTTTAAACCAGATTGTTATACCTCATAAGGTACAGTTGTTACTGTACATCTCCCGGACGTCTACTTCATGTTGGCATCATTTTGTAAACAACATTTTATTTTTCAGGAAGTTAGAAGGCGTAGAATTTGAGAAGCAATTCTTAAAACTTTTAAGAAGATTTCTAAAACCCACTTTTCAAGGACCAGTTCAGTTAAGAAGTCACTTCATGGCACTTACAGAATAGAAACCACCCATAAATGACCCAATTTTAGAATCTGCACCCATCAAGTTGATCAAAACTGATTTTACAAACTTTGTTAACCCTTTAGGTGTTTCACAAGAATGAAAGGAAATGGAGGTGAAATTTCAAAAATTCACTTTTATTTTGCAGATTTTCCATTTTAATTTATTTTCCATGTAACACAGCAAGGGTTAACAGCCAACGAAAACTCAGTATTTATTACCCTGATTCTGCAGTTTACAGAAACACCCCACATGTGGGGGTAAACTGCTGTACGGGCACATGACAGGGCACAGAGGGAAAGGAGCGCCATGTGAATTTTGGAGGGCAGAGGTCAATGCCATGTCACATTTGAGGACCCCCTGATGCACTCCTAGAGTAGAAACCCCCCAAAAAGTGACCCCATTGTGTAAACTACAAGATGAGGTGCCAGTTTTATTGGTACTATTTTGGGGTAGATATGATTTTTGATTGCTTGATATTACGCTTTTTGTGAGGCAAGGTAACAAAAAATGGCTGTTGTGGCACAGTTTTTATTTTTGTTTTTTTACAGAGTTCTCCTGACAGGATAGATCATGTGTTGCTTTTATAGAGCAGGTTGATACAGACGCGACAATACCAAATATGTGTATTTTTTGTTGTTGTTTCAGTTTTACATAATAAAGCATTTTCTCACTGAAGCGCCATTCACTTCTATGGGACCAGGGCTGCGTGAAAAAAGGCAGAATATAGAACATGCTGCAT
This sequence comes from Rhinella marina, assembly GCA_900303285.1. Lineage (NCBI taxonomy): Eukaryota > Metazoa > Chordata > Amphibia > Anura > Bufonidae > Rhinella > Rhinella marina. Next base: position 47,293 of record ONZH01006654.1, read on the forward strand.
TTTTCAAGAAACGTGGAACTGATGCGTAAAAAAAAATGCTCATGTACACAGACCCATTGAAATGAATGGGTCGGGATTCAGTGCCGGTGCTATACGTTCACATCATGCATTGTACCTGTGCGGAAAACTTGCTTGTGTGAAAGGGACCTAACTCCGTCACACGTGTGTCTACATATAACTATGTACGTCAGTCAGACATGATTTACTATTCCTGTCATTACATTCAACAACTTGGGGAATAAAAAGAGATAACGTGAATGAAAAGAGATAACATGAGTCCTAAGAGAATAGAGGGTGTTATATAACAAATTCCAGGACAATAGGAGCCAATCTGGTTTGGCCTGAATCTATTTGCGTCCGGACTGTACTTTTTCAAAAATTTGGCAAATCGGAACCAAATCAAATCTCAACAGGTGTCGCTCATGTGTATTTCAGCACAATTACTACTACAATTTCAGCAGTTATAAGGACATTTTTTTATATTTTATTTATGAAACCTGACCACAAGATATAAATTATATATAAAAACTAGAAATATAATGAACGGTAAGGAATGATTGCTCTTAAGGCCAAGGCTACACTGAGACTTTGTAGAGAGACTGATTGATCTTAACTACTAAGTGACATCTGCAGTCCATGAGATTACACTCAATTGAATGCATGTATTTGGACTGCAGCTGTAGTTCAAAAACTAAAATTTATCATTCGTGCTACAAAAAGTTGCAGTGTAGCCAAGGCCTAATAGATGACAAGATTATTATTATTATTATTATTATTATTATTAATAGAGATGAGGGAATCATTCAAAATTCGCTTCGCCAAATGTTCGTCGAATTTTTTGAAAGATTCGTATTTAATGTCGTGTTCTGTGAACATTCCCGCAAAAAACGTACACCTGAGTGTATGAAGTGCATATCATGCTTTAGTGTATTATTGTCTAGGCCCGCACAAAGAACGAATATACAGTAAAAGTACGGTACTTAACTGAATATGTAGAGTAGCATTAGCATACAAATTATATGATACGTACATACAAAGATTTAAGACAAATCAGAAGCAAATCTAAAAATATTCGGATTCGATTCGGTGTAAAAAATTTCCAAGATTTGTATCAAATCTACGAAGCGGCAAATAGATTCGCTCATCTCTAATTATTATCCCATAGGAAGAAAATGGGATAATCACTGCAGAGAAAACTGAACATTGTGATCCTCTCCAACCATGAAAGAGAAGGACCCTTCATCATGGACACCAAAATGCTTTCTTCCATATATTCTGTCCTTTAATTTGATATAAGCAATTTCACAATCAGTTTATGTAATTTTGAAAGACAAATTCTGAAAACTAGAATCTTCATAAGAATTCATAGTAAACAATCCACAAAATAAAACACATTCATGGGCATACTGGATCCAAGAGTTTCTCCAGTCCATGGTAGTAGCTTGTACCTCAGGAAATGAAATTCTATGTTAGGTTGAAAACGTCAAGGACATTTAATGACATCAGAGGTGAAAAGTAATCCTTACTACTCCAGTAATATCCTCCTTTAGTAGAGGTTTTCTTATTTTACTTTTCTCACTCTTGGACCATCTAATAAAACATGAATCTTCTGATAGTAGGTTTTCTTCATCTTCAGCTCTGTGGATCAAATCTACATTTCCAGGAGCCACTGATAAATCACTTCCAGTACAAGTGGTTGTGACGGGTCACCTGTTATGGCCTCGATGACATCACCTTTATAGAGTGTGTTCAGATCACTTCTGGACCACGTACAGCATCTCCACTGGCTGTACTTCCTATAATCCAGACATAATGGGCTCAATATTATCCAAAGAGTTTCTTTTAACCCTTTCACTGCCAGGGCTGTTTGGACATTTTGGACCTCTGCTCCTCCAGAGAGTTTTTCACAGTTTTGACACCGGCAAATAAAACTTAAATTCCAAATGTAAAGAAGTGATCTGTATATTTTACTCTATAGATTGGGTATGGACAGGACAGGGACAGTGTAAACTGGAAAATGTATTGATCATTAATATGTACACAGGACTTCTGTATATTCTCACTGTATGGCCCTATGATATCCTCTACAATAGGGTATGGCCCTATATATTCTCCTTTGTGTCTTTTCTATTATGTAATCATACAGAGAGGAAAAATTACCAAAACAAAAAACAACACGGTCCGTACTCCTCCTGACCAGTAAGATGGCAAATTTGTATCAGAGTTTCCATCATGTCTTAATGACGTCAAATGGGATGACATTTAGCTTTCCCTTCATCAGCTTTGATAACAGCAGGCAGGGAGTTAAACAGTGATCAGTGATCTATGTTGTGCAGCCAGGATGATGGCCATGTATTACACCTGTGGTCCTACTCTTGCGGGCACAGCAGTAGTGCCAATGTGATCACAAGGTCACAAAAGTTTAGTGCAGGTTTTAGTAAATCTGTCTGTACAGTACAAATATGACATTGGTCCTCTAAGGGTTAAAACGGGTTTTCAAAGACTTTACTATGGATAACCTATCCTCAGAATAGGTCATCAGTATCTCATCGTGGGGGTCCAACACCCCTACTGTGAGCGCAGATAGCTTCTCCAACAGTTCATCAGTGGGCTTTCCAGCTGTTGGATCTCCATTGTTCAGGTACTGATGATGTATCCTGAGAATAGATCACCAGTTTTAACATCTCGTAAAAACCCATTAAAGCGGTATTCCCATCTCACGAATGTAGTTTGTATAGTTAGATATAGCCATACCAGTATTATTACTAATAGGATGTATTTATATAAAATGTACCGTTTAGAAGATTTCCCTATTTTTATATCCATTCTCCCACACACATCAGTCAGGCCGTTGCCCCTAGTTACGGCCACCGCGGCCATGTAGTAGTGGTGGCCGGCTTGCTCTTGTTCAAACCCGCTCTGAGGTAACTGCTCTACTGTGAACACACATTGCATGAACATGTGGAGACACATCTTAGGGTTGTAACATTTTTGTCTGCGCTTCCAAAACGCAAAGAAACAGATTCTGTTCTAAGATCCAATCATCTCTATGGAGCAGGATCCGTTTATAAAGTCTGCATTTTGGACGGATCCTGACCATTGTGTTTTGGACAGAAGCGTCGATGTGAAGGTACCCTAAGATGTGTCTCTGCAATGTCATGTAATGTGCGTTCACAATACAGCAGTTACCTCCGAGCGGGTTTGAAAAAGAGCAAGCTGGCCACCATTATTAAATGGCCACAGTGGCTATAACTAAGGGCAATGGCCTGACTGATGTGTGTGGGACAATGGATATACAAATAGGAAAATCTTCTAAACGGGGCATTTTATATAAATACATTCTATTAGTAATAATATTGGTATGGCTATATCTAACTATACAACTACATGTGTGAGATGGGAATACCCCAAAGTTATAAATTAGAAGGCTGCAGCTCCTACAATGAAGCTCCACGTTTCCTGCAATCTAAACATTAATATGGCTTCTCCTCTGAGTGAGTTCTCTCATGTCTAGAAAGACTTGATTTGTGACTAAAAGACTTCCCACATTTAGGACATGGAAATGGCTTCTTTCCTGTGTGAGTTCTCTGATGTCTAACAAGACACGATTTTGTAATAAAGCTCTTCCCACATTCTGAACATGAAAATGGCTTCTCCCCTGTGTGACTTCTCTGATGTCTAACAAGATGTGATTTATGACTAAAACACTTTCCACATTCAAGACATGAAAATGGCTTCTCCCCTGTGTGAGTTCTCTGATGTGTAACAAGATATGATTTTAGACTAAAACACTTTCCACATTCAAGACATGAAAATGGCTTCTCCCCTGTGTGAGATTTCTGATGATTAATTAAATTTGATTGATTGGTAAAACATTTCCCACATTCTGAACATGAAAATGGGTTCTCCCCTAAATGGATTCTTAGATGGCTCACAAGATCTGATTTCCGAATAAAACACTTTCCACATGCAAGACATGAAAATGGCTTCTCTCCTGTGTGAGTTCTCTGATGCCGAATAAAATTTGATTGCTTGGTAAAACATTTCCAACATTCTGAACATGAAAATGGCTTCTCCCCTAAGTGGATTCTTAGATGGTCCACAAGAGATGATTTTTGACTAAAACACTTTCCACACTCAAGACATGAAAATGGCTTCTCTCCTGTGTGAGTTCTCTGATGCCGAATAAAACTTGATTGACCAGTAAAACATTTCCCACATTCTGAACATGAAAATGGCTTCTCCCCTAAGTGGATTCTTAGATGGCTCACAAGATTTGATTTCTGACTAAAACATTTCCCACATTCAGGACATGGAAATGGCTTCTCTCCTGTGTGAGTTCTCTGATGTCCTACTAGCATGAATTTTGTGGTAAAAGATTTTCTGCATTCTGAACATGAATAAGGCTTCTCTCCTGTGTGAGTCCTCTGATGTCCAACTAGCTTGAATTTTGTGGTAAAAGATTTTCTGCATTCTGAACATGAATATGGTTTCTCTCCTGTGTGAGTTCTCTGATGTCGAACTAGAATGAATTTCCAGGTAAAAGATTTCCCACACTCAGAGCATGAAAATGATTTGTGATTTCTCCTTTGCAAAGAAAGATTAGATTTTTTTTTTAAATATTTCTCACATTTCTGTTTAGTTCTTGTTTTGCCAAACAGTGATTGATTACACAAAGGTTTCTTATGACCAGTGTGGTTGGTGGATAGATCTTCACTTTGAAAGGCTGAGGATACATTAGGAGTTATTGAATCATCTTGTGTGGTATTGTTATCTTCTACTCCATGGTAGGAAGATAAATTGAAGTATCCATGGGAGCTGCTCAACCCGTCTTCACCTAGAAAATTAAATAAAATGTTATTTTCCCCAAAGCAAATGATTTTGAATTAATTGTTTAAGGTTTACTAAAACAATAGTAAGCCAGGATCAGGAAACAAAGTAAATCAGAAATGTAATAACACAGGATAATGAACAATTTAGCAAGTAAATCCCATTTACTTGTTTAACGTTTTCCGTTCTTAGTCTGGAAAGTTCTCAGAATTGAATCCCTTGTAGAGATCGTGAAAGGTGTTTCTATCCAGACCATACAGTATAATACATCCCAATGTAACAGACAACACAAGCTCCCCAAAATGTATAGGAGAGATATAATTAATGGAAGCAAATTCAGCATGAACATGTACACACCAAATGAGTATACGCCCGCTGTATGGCCCTAACATATGCTCTATGTCACCCATATGCTTAACAAACTTTTCACACTTTTGGAACATTATTAATGAATGAACACCAGGTATTCACTTATCTTTCACACTACTGTTTAAGCAGTGCCAATTAGATTGTGGCTGAGAGAGTCCACTGCTAGGAATAGCTAAAGCTTGTGTGACCAACTACTGCATTTTCATGGGGCCTATGTCATTTCTGGACATTACCTAGACCTACTCTTACACATTCTAAATTGTAAAACACATTTCTTTATTAAAGTGACTCTCTGGTTCAAAACAAATTCACATTAACTGGGAAATGAACAGAACACTTACCTGGTGCCCTCCTTTTCCACTCTTTAGCTGCAGATCCATCAGTTCCCACACTGCTTCTCAGACTACATGATACATAACACACATTCTGTAGCACAAGTCACTTCCTGTTGCCCTTGGATTGGCCAGTAATGCTCACATGAACAGTGTTGACCAAACCAAGAGCAGGGCTGGACAAATAGGAAGTGACTTGGGATACTAATATAGAGTATACAACAGACAGTATGAGAAGTAGTGCGGCCATCTTCAATGGCAGAAGTTTCTGGGAATTAGAAAATCTGCAACTGAAAATATACAAAGCAAGGAACCATTTAAGTGTTCTGTTCTCTCCCAGTCAATGTGATTTTATTTCTTGAAGAGGAGGGTTGCTTTGATTTTGGGATTCTCCATTTGTTGTACAAGTATCCGATTAAGACAAACTGTAAGTCCTTAGCACCTGTACGGACCCTTTCCTCCTATGGATGTATCTGGCTACTCAGTTCTCTGTTATAACTGACCTCTCACCACAATTATTAGAATTTTACCACAGTTATAAGGACATTTATTTTTATATATTCTTTAAGAAACCTGAACACAAGATATACATTATATCTAAAAACTGGGAATATACTTAACAACATGGAATGATAGCTGTTATAAAATCATTATCCCTTAAGAAGAGAACAGGATAATCACTGAAGAGGAAAACTCAATTCCACAATGTGCGTTTCTCCAACTAAAAGAAGGAACCTTCATCATGGAAACCCTAATACTTTCTTTCATATATTTCTGTTCTTTAAATTGGGTAGGAGAAATTTCACAATCCATTTATACAATTTGAAAAGACAGAATTGGAAAATTAGAATCTTCATAAGAATTACGTGAACAATCCGCAAAATAAAACACAGTCATTAACCCCTTAGGGACCAAGCCTGTTTGGGCCTTAATGACCAAGCCAGATTTTGAAAATGATGTGTCACTTTAGCAGATAATAACTTTGTAAAGGTTTTGCACATCAAAGTAATTTTGACATTGTTTCCTTGTTACATATTGTACTTTACTTAGGTGGTAAAATGTTACCAATACAATATGAGTATTATTATTTTTATTTAAAAAAAAACTTTAAAAAAATGTCTAAAAATTGGCATATGTTCCTATTTTGAACTGCAATATTTCACATACATACAAATACTTTTCTGTATTTTTTATCAGAAATATATTTCCACATCTTTACTTTATTTTGGCTGCATTTACAAAAACCTACTTTTTTAAAATTTAGAAGATTTACCATTTTAACATTAATTTTAAAAGTGCATACTTTTTTCCTGCAAGAAGCCATGTTTATAGAGGCTTATAAGTGTCAGAATAATAGACCCCGCCCCAAAAGTGAATTTTGAAAACTAGACCCCTTAACAAATTCATTTATAGGTGTAATAAGTTTTTTTTTTACACCCCCCCCTAGTTTTTTAAAGAAATTAATGCTAAGAAGGTGAAAAAATAATAATTTTTCATTTTTTACACAAGAGTCAATTTAAAGACTCATTTGTGTTCTTTTTCTATAAAGCACTTGAATATAAGGAAGTACACTCCAAAATGTATCACCCCATTTATCCTCTCTTTAGAAATATCCCCATTGTGGCCCTAATCTTATGTCTTGACAAACGTCAGGGCCCAAACATGAAGGAGCACCCAGCGGCTTTAAGAACACAAAATTTGCTTGAAAATGTTTAGGCCCCTTGTACACTTATAATGGCATTGAGTTGCCAAAACAATAGAAAAGCCCCATAATTGACCCCCATTTTGAAAACTAGACCTAAAGTATTCATCTAGGGGTGTAGAGAGCTTTTAGACCCCCTTGTTTTTTGTAGAAATTAATGATAAGCAGGCAAAAATAAATATTTTTAATTTTTAACACAAAAGTCTCAATTTTAAGACAGGTTTTTTTTTTCTACAGAGCACATGAAAATGAAGAAGTAGACCCCCAAATGTATCACCCCATTTCTTCTGTCTTCAGAAGTATATAAGGTTTTCATCTAGGGGTATAGTGAGTTTTTTTGACCCCCTCTGTTTTTGAAGAAATAAATGCTAAGCAGGTAAAAAAACAAAACAAAAAAAAACTACTTTTTTCATATTTCCACAAAAACTAGATTCCTTAAAGCATGCATCTAGTGGTGTAGTGAGAATGCTGAGTGCAAAATTATTATAGGATGAAATAATGAGCATATATGGTTTTATTAAAATTTTTAATAAAATTTTCACAGAAATTTGGAGAAAAAATATTTTTAGATGGGTAAGGCCCCTTTCACACGAGTGTCATGGATTAGGTCAGAATGCGTTCAGTTAAAAACGCGCAATTTTGAAAGCAAATGTAGTCAGTTTTGTCTGCAATTGCGTTCAGTGTTTGGGTTTTTCGGCGGAGGAAGAGGATGTGGGTTCATCCTATTATTTCGCAGAGGGCTTGCAAAGGTCAGTTTACAAGTCTTTATGCAGACCTATGTGAGCACCCTGCAAAATTTTATAACTACTGCCGCATGTCGATCTCTACTTTTGATCGTCTTTTGGGGGAGTTGAGGCCTGGCTTGACCTTCATGGATACCAAAATGCGCGTAGTGTTTCTGCTGAGGAACGTCTAATTATAACTCTGAGGTATGTTGATATGTTTGGACTTTCAACCTCCGACATGTTTGTATTTTCACGATATATAGATGATTTGTTTTAGGCATTTTACATTGCATTTAGACTATGACTTTTTTCACAGATTTTTGGCCACTGGGAATTTATTTTCCGCTTTACATTTTGAATTTAGAATGGGCACCTCCACAATTGCAGGGATAGTTAGGGCAACCTGTGCCACCATTTGGTTGCACCTGCGAGCTACTGTGCTGCCCCAACCAACAAAGCATCAGTGGCTTCAGATTGCTCCAGGCTTCCTGCAGAGGGCACAATTCCCCAACTGTCTTGGTGCCCTTGACGGGAAGCACATACGGGTGAAGAAGCCACCAAACTCAGGGTCCTGATTCTATAATTATAAGCAGTTTTTCTCTGTAGTTTTGTTGGCCTTGGCTGACATAAACTACAGGTTTATAATTGTAGATATCAGGGCCTATGGGAGTTCGGCGGATGCTCACGTTTTCCGGGCATCCAGAATGGGTCGGTGGCTTCAGTCCAACCAACTGTACATACCCCAGACAGCTCCTTTTCCTGGTTTTTCTGGCTCACCTGCACCTTATGTTATAGTTGGTGATGAGGGTTTTGGCCTATTGCCAAACCTCATGCGCCATTGCCCCAGGTGTGGATTGTATGATAAAAGGCGCATTTTCAATTTTAGGTTAAGCAGGGCCAGAAGGTTTGTGGAGCGTGCCTTCGGGATCTTAGCCAGCAAATGGCGTATTTTTTATTTGGCCATTCAGCTGGCCCCCCAAAATGTAAATAATGTGATCAAAGCATGTGTAGTTCTCCATAACTACATTCGCATGTATGAAGCGGAAGGGGAAGCCAGCAGCAGCTGGGGAAGCTGGGCCTTCTTCCCTGGATGCAACCTTTCCGGAACCGCTGCTGCCCGAAGTCCTTACCCCTGCTGTCCCAGCAGGAGGATCCGGAAAAGTGCAAGTGGCTGCAGCGCTCACCAGCGTGACCACCACCCGGACAAGTCCAACTGAAGGAAGAAGAGGCTGGAGTTCCACCACCAAAGCGAACGTGGCCTCAAGAGGCAGGAGCGTCCTCTGATGAGCTTCAGCAGCAGCTCAAGAGAGGAGGACTTCAGGTCCCTCATCTGACAGATGACCACCAACAGTTTTGTGTACCAGCTATCGGTGGTACAATACCAACTGCCATGGCAGGTGCAGGCTGCACAGTCCGCCGCTCGCGGAAGACCGTTACCGGAGCCCTTACAGCCGGAGATTCTGCCACCTTGTATGCTGGTGGGAGGATCTGGCCACTACAAGGTAATGGGCAAGGCCCAAGTTGCCACGGCCCTTGCCAGTGCGACCGCCCGGTCACTACCAAGATCATCCCTGAGAGGTCGGTGGGGGTCTGCTGCCGCAGCCAGTGTAGCTTTCTTGAGGCAGGACCTCATGTCTTTTAGCTCCAGCAGCAGTAAAGAGGACCTGCTGGCCTTTAAGTAAGGAATCGGATCCTGCAGCTTTTATGGGAGCCACAACGTGGACTTATTGGCGTTTGTTTTTATTTTTGTTGCCCTGCGTTTGTCCTCACCCAGATGGACATGGATTGTCAGGACTCCCCCCATAAAAATTTTTTTTAACCAAGTTGCGCATACGTGCACCTCATCCCTTTTTTCCCCCTTTTCAGGTTATTGGGGAGCCCCTTGAAGAAGGGTTTTTTAAGGAACCTTTGCTGCTATTTTTTTACCCATTTGGACTACAATTTTACCTATGTGGATTACAAATTGCAACTGAGTTTGGGACTCTGTTCCAGTTGTATGACAAGCGTCAGAAGAAAAGAGACTTAAACGTGTCCGTGAGCAGACTAGGTAGGTGATATTTAAAATGTTTACATTATACCTATAATGTATTTGCACTATATTGTTTGCACTGGATTGTTTGCACTAATGTTTTTACCTTTCAGCAACGTTTTCAAGTATGTTGCCCATTGTGTGTATTTCTTTACAGGTACCGCAATGTGTCCTCATATTCACTTTATAGTATGGTGGATGGTTGTACTATGCACTTAGCTGGATAGACAGCACCTTACTTGTTCTACCTCAAATATACATACAGCCTCTGAGGGCGATTTCAGATCTGACCATTTACGCTGGATCTGGCCCGGGGTCCGCAAGGTGTCGAAACGATGACGCAAGCCTCGGATCACCTGCTGGATCACCTCCTTTTTATGCTGGTTCGGGTGGCGGTGTGTTCCATTGTAAATCGTAATCCTGTCGGTCCATCAGCCGGACTATGTATTTCAGCTGTGCAGCAGAGCTAAATGATGAGGATCATCTGGATGCCATTTTCGAATATTCGCTATGCTGAGGGGTGCACGCCGCGGCCTCTCGTCGTACATGCCTGCGTATTACGTAATCGCGTAGACAATAGTACGCTGAGGATTCGTAAGCTATTTGTACGCTCATGCGTACGTCTTCTAAGAAGTTGCGTACATTTTTTAAATGAACGTTTGTTATTAGTGCACAAATGTTCGCTAATAGCACATAATAACGTATATTTTGTACGCAAATACAACAAATCTATTAGTCGAATATACGAATCTTAGGAAAACTTCGGTGAATGTTCAGCGAATAGTTTTTGAATGATTCGCTCATCTCTAATTGAAAGCTAGCAGCAGTGAGCACCTTATTTTTCTAGTTCATATAGTCTGCCTCTAAAGACTGTAGGCCGCCGTCCAGCCTCGTGCGTACGACTCATTCACGCGTCAATAGTACGCTAAGTATTCGTACGCACTTTTGTACGCTAATGCTTACGTATTACGTACTTTTAACTACGCTGACTGTACGTACGTAATTACGCAGGAATGTTCGCAAAACAATGATTGTTTTTTTTACGTAGATTTGACGAATACATGAGATTAAATACGAATCTTGTCAGCAATTCGGCTAATATTCTGCGAATAAAATTTTGAATGATTCGCTCATCTCTATACATGATTAATGATATCAGTTTTATTTTGTACAAAACTATATCACTGTACATTCATTCTACTGTAATTGCTGCATAATGTGCTTTTTTGTGCTGGGTTTGTATGTATCTTTATTGTTTTTGTTGTAAAAATAATAAAAATGATCTGATTTAAAAAAAAAAGGAATTGGTTCTCTGCTGTGATCCTGGTGCTTCCATTCCTTTATTGAAGATAAGTGTCCGCTTTCCCTTTTGTTTGTTACGTTATATTTCCCTGTTGTTTGATTATTAGTCCTGAGGAAGCCTCCTGTTCATCCTTCCTTTTGGAGGAACAGGTAGACTCATTCCTGTAATTAGTTCCAGGGTCTTATAGGGTCAGTTTGGTTATTAGGTTCCTGTCTATGAACTCGCCTACCTTTGGGCCTGTTCATACTGGTAGTTAGTCAGGAATTGAGTCAGGGTTTACTTTAGGAGGTGTCCATCTTCCTTCCTTAGCTTCCAGGCCTAATCTCCTTTCCCTCCTACTCTCGGTGTGGTCCCCCCCCAAACCTGAGAGTGACATTATAAACTGCCAATTACCGTCACATTGTTGTTTGTTTCTGTATAGTCATGGATCCTGTTGCTCTACTCGCTGAGCAGCTACAGGGGCTGTCTTTGAAGGTAGATGACCTCTGCACGACCGTCACCCTGATTCAGAGACCTCAGGCTGTTGGTCCCGGGGGTGGTGATTTCCAGGCCTGCTTGAAGACTAAAGTCGCTCTCCCTGATAGATTCTCTGGGGGACGTGATAACTTCATTTTGTTCAGGGAGGCGTGCAAATTGTACTTTAGGCTGAGTCCACATTCATCTGGTAATGAGGAACAGAGAGTTGGTGTGGTAATCTCATTGCTCAAGGGAGATGCACAGTCATGGGCCTTTTCTCTACCAACCGGATAGCAGTCTCTCCAGTCGGTGGATGAATTTTTCAATGCATTGGGGCTTATCTATGAAGACCCAGATCGCATCTCCCTGGCCAAGACCAAGCTACGCGACTTTCGTCAGGGTGAGCGCTCAGTTGAGATCTATTGCGCTTAGTTTCGGAGGTGGGCTACAGATACTGAATGGAACGATCCGGCTCTCCATAGTAAGTTTTGTCAAGGATTATCAGAAAGGCTGAAGGACACTTTGGCCTTTCATGAAACTCTGGTGTCTTTGGAAGCCACTATGTTTCTTGCGGTACGCATGGATAGACGCCTGACAGAGATCTATGCGCCCCCTCTCTCAGGACATACTATCAAATAGTGTATTGTCTTCCTATGACACTTTGGGTGAAGATACTCCTGGGTTGATGTTTGGGGACCAACCCATGCAGTTAGGGGGAGCTACTCCTGTTTCCACTTTTAAGCATTCTTGTAATTAGAAGGGAGTGTGTTTTTTCTGCGGACAGAAAGAACATTTTATCAACGCATGTCCATGCATTCAGTCTCTAAAAGAGAAAAAAAGAAAGGGGGAGTTTAATTCCCATCTCACTCTTGGAGGGGTGGGTGGAGAGACAGAAAATGTGCATTTGTCTTCATCCTGTAGTACCCGTTTTCTCCTGACTGCTGAGGTGGCGCTAGAGTTAAAGGTTGTGAGGATTGAGGTGTTTCTCGATAGCGGGACAGGGGTGAACCTGATTGATGCTCAGTTTCTCCATATGCATGGATTGTCTACGAGTGCATTGGAGAAGAAGATTTCTGTGTTTGCTATTGATTCTGCACCTCTATCTCAGAAGTGTTCGTCTCAGATGGTGCATGATATCAGATTAAGAGTGGGTGAATTTCATCAGGAACTTATTTCGTGTTTTGTGTTAGAAGGTCTTCCTGCTCCTGTGGTGCTGGGTTTACCGTGGTTAAGCAAACACAATCCAACCATCGATTGGCATACTAGACAGATTGTGGATTGGGGTGATTATTGCGTTGACAATTGTCTTAATACATCTTTTTCTGATTTAACCACTAAGACTTTACCCTCTTTTATATCTGATTTCGCTGATGTATTTACTGAAGATGTATTTTCCATCAGGATTTACTTCTTCACTGGGAATACGATTGTCCTATCAATCTTATCCCTGGAGTGAAATTGCCCAAATTTAGACTGTATAACCTCTCTGGACCTGAGAGAACGGCCATGAAAGAATATATTGCTGAGAGTTTGGCTAAAGGACACATAAGACCTTCCAAATCTCCAGTGGCAGCAGGGTTTTTCTTTGTAAAGAAAAAGGACGGAACTCTTAGGCCATGTCTGGATTTCCGTGAACTCAGTCGGATTACTGTCCGTGATCCTTACCCTCTTCCTTTGATTCCTGATTTGTTTAACCAGATTGTTGATGCCAAGGTGTTCTGCAAGTTGGACTTAAGGGGGCCATATAATCTGGTCAGGATCAAGGAAGGGAATGAATGGAAAACGGCTTTTAATAATCCTGAGGGCCACTATGAGAACCTGATCATGCCTTTTGGGTTGACCAATGCTCCTGCTGTCTTCCAGCATTTTGTTAATGAGATTTTTCATCACCTTGTGGGGAGGTTTGTAGTCGTGTATTTGAATGAAATACTAATTTATTCTCCAGATATGGTGACACATCAGGATCACGTTAAACAGGTGTTGCAGATCTTAAGAGACAATAAATTGTATGCAAAATTAGAGAAATGTGTTTTTGCTGTACAAGGGGTGTAATTCTTAGGATACCTGCTTTCATCTTCAGGTTTTCGTATGGATCCAGAGAAAGTCCGTGCTGTTCTGGACTGGGACCGACCTGAAAATCTGAAGGCTCTGATGCGGTTTTTGGAGTTCACCAACTATTACCGAAAATTTATTAAGAACTATTCGACAATAGTTAAACCCTTAACTGACATGACTAAGAAAGGGACGGATATCTCAGTGTGGTCTGATGCAGCATTGCAAGCCTTTTCTGCTGTGCTTTTCTTCTGCCCCTATATTGGTGCAGCCAGATGTGTCACAACCTTTCATTGTGGAGGTTGACGCATCTGAGGTGGGGGTTGGAGCAGTTTTATCACAGGGCCCGTCACCAGGTAAATGGTGCCCATGTGCCTTTTTCTCTAAAAAAAAAACCCTCTGCTGCGGAAAGAAATTAGGATGTGGGTAACAGAGTTTCTGGCCATTAAGTTGGCTTTGGGGAATGGCGTCATTGATTGGAAAGGGTGATTCACCCTAAAACGATAATCACTGATCACAAAAATCTGGCTTACCTGGAGTCGGCTAAACAACTTAACCCGAGGCAGGCCAGATGGTCTTTGTTCTTAAGAATGTGTTAAGAATGTCAAGGCGGATGCCTTGTCACGTAGTTTTCCCGGAGGTGGTGATTTTGAAGATCCGAGTCCTAAACTGTCTGAAGGGGTGGTGATATCTGCTCTTTACCCTGATCTTTAGGATAAGGTGTTAGAGGCCCAGGGAGATGCTCCGGAGTCTTTCCCCCCTGGGAAATTGTTTGTTCCATCTGAATTGCGTCATAAGGTGTTTAAGGAACATCACTGTACAGTGCTTGCACCTACACCCTGGGAGTAAATCCACTGTCGACCTCATCTCTCGTAGATTCTGGTGGCCAGGGCTGCGTGTGTTGAGGCCTATGTGTCGGCCTGTAGTGTCTGTGCACGCACTAAGGTGACACATACTCGACCTTTTGGACCCCTACTTTCGTTGCCCATCCTGTCCAGACCAGGGACTCACTTGTCTATGGACTTTATCACTGATCTGCCTAATTCGTCTGGAAAGACAGTTATTCTGGTGGTTGTAGATAGTTTTAGTAAAATGGCGCATTTTATTGCATTATCTGGCCTACCTAATGCTAAAACCCTTGCACAAGTATTCGTTGACAACATTGTGAAACTTCATGGCATTTCCACTGATGTCGTCTCAGATTGTGGGACTCAGTTTGTGTCCAGATTCTGGAAGGAGTTCTGTACTCGGCTTGGGGTATAACTGTCTTTTTCCTCTGCTTTTCACCCTCAGACGAATGGACAGACAGAGTGTACTAATCAGAGTCTGGAGACTTACTTGAGATGTTTTGTCTCTGAAAACCAGGAGAGTCAGAGTTTGCCATAAACAATCGTAGACAGGAGTCCACTGGTAAGTCACCGTTTTTTGGGGCATATGCGTATGCCCGCAGTTTGACTCATTTTCTGGTTCAGATACTTCTGGTATCCCTGAGGCAGAACGTTTTTCGTCATCATCTATATGAAGGAAAATTCAAAATAACTTGATAAATATGGGCAACAAGTACAAACGTGTGGCTGACAGGAAACATGTGAATGGTCTGGACCTAAGAGTGGATGATTCTGTGTGGCTGTCCACAAGAAACATTAAGTTGAAAGTTCCTTCTTGGAAGTTGGGTCCAAGATTTATTGGTCCATATAAAATCATGGCCATTATTAATCCTGTAGCTTTTCATCTTAAACTTCCTCAGGCCCTGAAAATTCAAAATGTTTTTGACAGATCTTTGTTGAAGAGATATGTTGAACCTTTGGAGCCATCTCCCTTGCCACCCGCGCCTGTCATGGTGGATGGTAGTTTGGAATTCCAGATCGTCAAGATTATTGACTCTCGAGTTCTCCATAGAACTCTTCAATATCTTGTTCACTGGAAGGGTTATGGACCAGAGAGGACGTTATGGACCAGAGAGGACGTGGGTACTGTCATCTGATGTGAATGCCAGTCGTTTGGTGAAAGCTTTTCACAGGTCTCATCCGAATAAAGTAGGGCCTAGGTGCCCGGAGGTCACCCGTAGAAGGGGGATACTGTCACGGATGTTCCTGCGACAGGTAGCAGGTCTGTTGCAACACATGGTATAAACTGACATGTTTTCCTTTTTTGTTGTTGGTATTCACCACACCCTTTTCCCTCAGGTGTTTCTGGTGTGGTAATTGTCCCTCCCCTATTTATTGCTGCTTCTCCCACAGTTCCTTGCGGTTTACAACTTCAGTGGATATTGTGGTGAATAGAAATTGGCTCTCTGCTGTGATCCTGGTGCTTCCATTCCTTCATTGAAGATGTGTCCCATTTCCCTGTTGTTTGATTATTAGGCCTGAGGGATCCTCCTGTTCGGCCTTCCTTTTGCAGGAACAGGTAGACTCATTCCTGTAATTAGTTCCAGGGTCTTATAGGGTCAGTTTGGTTATTAGGTTCCTATGTATGAACTCGCCTATATTTGAGGCCTGTTCATACTGGTAGTTAGTCAGGAATTGAGTCAGAGTTTCTTTGAGGAGGTGTCCATCTTCCTTCCTTAGTTTCCAGGCCTAATCTCCTTTCCCTCCTACGCTCGGTGTGGTTTCCCCCCACACACCTGAGCGTGACAGTGACCTCATCTGAGGAACCCTTCTACAATTGGCTGTCTGGCTGACTTAAAGGACACCTCATGGCCTGGACTTATGGGAGCCAACACATGGACTGCACCTGACGGGTAACAGCTAGTTGACACATTTTTTAAATTTATCTAGTTTTTATTGCCCCCTGTTTGACTCTTACCCAGATGGCCATGGCTTGTCAGGACTCCCATTCTGCAGAAAATTCCTAGTTGTGCCTATTTTCCTTTTCCCCCCTTATTTGGGAGCCCCCTTTGTAAAAAGGGTTCTCTATCTACTGCTATTTTACATTATCCATGTGGATTACACGTTACCTGTTTGGATTACAAAATTACCTCACATGGATTACAATTGAATTTTGGACTATGTGTTCCAGTGTTTTATGCCAAGAAGCCATGAGTAGAGACTCAAACATATCTGAGCCTATTATGCTTGCAAATGTGAAATTGAGTGCACTAAAATGTTTGCATAATTATGTCTTTGCAGTATTTTAGCAATAATGTTTTTATAGGTTCAGCAACGTTGAAGCACTTTAGCCCATTGTGTGTATTTTTTTAGGTACTGCAATGTGTGCACTTATTGCATGATGTTTTTGGTAAATTATGCACTTAGCCGGATAGCTAGCACCTTACTTTTCTAGCTCATATGGACTGCCTCTGAGGACTGTACGCCGCGGCCTAGCGTTGTGTGTGTGCGTACGCATGACGCAATTGCAAGACAATAGTACGCTTAGGATTTGTACGCACTTTGTGCGCTAATGCTTACGTATTCAGTTCAGTAGCGTACTTTTAACAACACTTAGACTGTATGTTTGTAATTTGTGCAGGAATGTTCGCAGAACAATGATTATTTTTTCATGCAATTTCGACCGAATAAATTCGTATTAAGAACGAATCTTGTTATAAATTCGACGATTATTTGCCAAAGCGAAATTTTGAAGATTCGCTCATCTCTACCAGTAATATCTCCCTTTAGTAGAGGTTTTCTTATTTTAGTTTTCTCAGACTTTGACAACACTCTTGGACCATCTATTAAAAAAAAAAATATTCTGATTGTAGGGTTTTCTTTATGTTGAGCTCTGTGAGTCAAATCTACATTTCCAGGAGCTACTGATAAATCACTTCCAGTACAAGTGGTTGTGGCTCCAGCTGGTGCGATGGCTCACCTGGTATGGCCTCGATGACATTACCTTTATAGAGTACTAGCTGAAGGACCCAGCTTTGCCCGGGTATATTTAATCTATTTCATTTAATTTTGTGTGTGCGCCATTAAAAGATATCGAGAGTGACCTCCACAGCAGCCCACCCCCTAACAGAAACATCCACAGCACCCTCCCCTTTAACTGCGACCGTCACTGGGGGAATGGCATCGGCCATTCCCCAAAAAGTGAAGCAGCGCCCCGGTCCCCATGAAGCTACACCATTAAAAATGAGGCCACGCCCCCTGGCTCCGTTTTCAGACTCCCTGTCCTCTGTCATGCGCAGGGCCTGGATGGACACAGGAATGTCCTTTTGAACAGCTCAATCACAGACAGCAGCACTGTGCAGTCTGAGCATGAGCTGCAGGGAGAAAGTCATCCTCCTCCCTCCCCTGCAGCTGGCAGAAGTTGATTTTTACCTTCATTTTTTCAATCCCGGTCAGATGCGGTGCAGAAGGGGCGTGTACTGACTGAGTCGGGGGCGTGACTTAGTGGGATCTGCCATAGTAATTTAGGAGGAAAGTGGGTAGCAGAGGAAGAAAACATCTTTTATTACTACTGAACGGTAAATATGTGAAATTTACATTATATGAGGTAATGATTGATGATGTGTTAGATTAAAACATAAGTTATATTTATGGTAACTGGAATACTCCTTTAACAGTGTTATCTACAGCTCTCTGCCCCTTTAAAGCAGACCTAGAGCAGTGAACTGGCGAGGTTGTTATAGAATCCTGGTGTGTGGAGACTAACTGCCTGTGAGTTTCTATTGGCTGATAAGGGTCATGTGACCAGGCTTCTATTGGCTAATGCATTTTTTGGGAAAATCTCAGGAATGGTACGTCCTGGAGAGCTGAGACCCGTTCGCAACCTTCCTGGACTCCTTATGTTCCTGTGTGCCAAATTTGGTTATTGTAGCTGTGATGGTGCGGATTCCTTTAGCGGACATACACACACATACATACACTCAGCTTTATATATTTTCAGTTTACTTCTGGACCACGTACAGCATCTCCACTTACTGTCCTTCCTTTAATTCAGACATAATGGGCTCAATATTATCCAAAGAGTTTTGACCCTTTTAACCCTTTAACTGCCAGGGGTGTTTGGACATTTTGGACCTCTGCTCCTCCAGAGAGTTTTTCACAGTTTTGACACCAGCAAATAAAACTTAAATTCCAAATGTAAAGAAGTGATCTGTATATTTTACTCTATAGATTGGGTATGGACAGGATAGGGACAGTGTAAATTGGAAAATGTATTGATCATTAATATGTACACAGGACTTCTGTATATTCTCACTGTATGGCCCTATGATATCCTCTACAATAGGGTATGGCCCTATATATTCTCCTTTGTGTCTTTTCTATTAAGTAATCATACAGATCGGAAAAATAACCAAAACAAAAAACAACATGGGCCGTACTCCTCCTGACCAGTAAGATGGCAAATGTGTATCAGAATTTCTATCATGTCTTAATGACTTCAAATGGGATGACATTTTGCTCCCCCCCATAAGCTTTGATAACAGCAGGCAGGGAGTTAAACAGTGATCAGTGATCTATGTTGTGCAGCCAGGATGATGGCCATGTATTACACCTGTGGTCCTACTCTTGTGGACACAGCAGTAGTGCCAATGTGATCACAAGGTCAGAAAAGTTTAGTGCAGGTTTTAGTAAATCTGTCTGTACAGTATGAATATGACATTGGTCCTCTAGGGGTTAAAGGGGTTTTTTAAAGACTTTAATATGGATAACCTATCATCAGAAGAGGTCATCAGTATCTAATTGTGGGGGTCCAACACCTGGAACAACTACTGATCAGCTATTTGAAAAGGCACCGGAGCTCCTGTGAGCACCATGGACTTCTCTCAGCTCACCAAGTACAGTGCCATACATAGTATAGTGGCTGTGCTTGCAATTGAAGCTCAGCCCTATTCATTTCTATGGAGATGAGCTGCTCCTAGGCCATGTGACTGATGAATGTTTTGTCACTGGCCTAGAAAAAGCTAAAAAAAAAAGGCAGAGGCTTTGAGCGCTGATGCCTTCTCCAACAGTTCATAAGTGGGGGATCGGCTGTCATTGTTCAGGTACTGACGACCTACCCTGAGAACAGGTCACCAGTATTAAAGTCTCGTAAAACCCCATTAAGTTATAAGTTAGAAGGCTGCAGGTCCTACAATGAAGCTTCACGTTTCCTACAATCTAAATATTAAAATGGCTTCTCCTCTGAGTGAGTTCTTTGATGTCTAACAAGACACAATTTTGTACTAAAACTCTTCCCACATTTAGTACATGAAAATGGCTTCTCTCCTGTGTGAGTTCTCTGATGTCTAACGAGATATGATTTTAGAATAAAACGCTTCCCACATTCAAGACATGAAAATGGCATCTCCCCAGTGTGAGTTCTCTGATGTGCAACAAGACATGATTTTGTACTAAAACTCTTCCCACATTCTGAACATGAAAATGCCTTCTCCCCTGTGTGAGTTCTCTGATGAACAAGAAGATCTGATTTCTGACTAAAACACTTTTCACATTCAATACATGAAAATGGCTTCTCCCCTGTGTGAGTTCTCTGATGTCTAACAAGATATGATTTT
Source organism: Rhinella marina (assembly GCA_900303285.1). NCBI lineage: Eukaryota > Metazoa > Chordata > Amphibia > Anura > Bufonidae > Rhinella > Rhinella marina. The sequence goes on from ONZH01006654.1 coordinate 67,533, forward strand.
AGAATAAAACACTTCCCACATTCAAGACATGAAAATGGTTTCTCCCCAGTGTGAGATCTCTGATGATGAATTAAATTTGATTGACTAGTAAAACATTTCCCACATTCTGAACATGAACATGTCTTCTCCCCTGTGTGAGTTCTCTGATGCTGAATTAAATTTGATTGCCTGGTAAAACATTTCCCACATTCTGAACATGAAAATGGGTTCTCCCCTAAGTGGATTCTTAGATTGCCCACAAGATCTGATTTCTGACTAAAACACTTCCCACATTCAGGACATGGAAATGGCTTCTCTCCTGTGTGAGTTCTCTGATGTTTAACAAGACACGATTTTGTACTAAAACTCTTCCCACATTCTGAACATGAAAATGCCTTCTCCCCTGTGTGAGTTCTCTGATGTCTAACAAGATGTGATTTCTGACTAAAACACCTCCCACATTCAGGACACATAAATGGCTTCTCCCCTGTGTGAGTTGTCTGATGTGTAACAAGATGTGATTTTAGAATAAAACACTTCCCACATTCAAGACATAAAAATGGCTTCTCCCCAGTGTGAGTTCTCTGATGCTCAATTAAACTTGATTGCCTGGTGAAACATTTCCCACATTCTGAACATGAAAATGGCTTCTCCCCTAAGTGGATTCTTAGATGGCCCACAAGATCTGATTTCTGACTAAAACACTTCCCACATTCAGGACATGGAAATGGCTTCTCCCCAGTGTGAGTTCTCTTATGCCGAATAAAATTTGATTGACCGGTAAAAGATTTCCCACATTCAGAGCATGAAAATGATTTGTGATAATTTCTCCTTTGCAAAGAAAGGTTAGATGTTTTTTTAAAATGTTTCTCACATTTCTGTTTAGTTCGGTCGGTGTCGATGGATAGATCTTCGATTTGAAAGACTGAGGATACATTAGGAGTTATTGAATCATCTTGTGTGGTATTGTTATCTTCTACTTCATGGTAGGAAGATAAATTGAAGTATCCATGAGAGCTGCTCAACCCGTCTTCACCTAGAAAATTAAACAAAATTTTCTTATTTTCCCAAAGCAAATGCTTTTGTATTAATTGTTTAAGATTTAAGATAAGCAAACACTGGGGTTGAGTGAACAGTACTCATAGCCCAATAGGATCGGACAGATGGCTTTTTCACAATGCCCATGTCCAGGGTAAGCCTAAAAAATGTTTTAATTTCACTGGGCGATGACGAGATGACGTGAGCACACTGCATCACGTCCCGCCTCCTCTCACTGGTCTTCCCCACCTGTTGCTGTCTGCTCTGCCTTCAGAGACACCAAAGCCATGTGTCTGGGACCTGGTTGGTGAGCAGTGAGAGCCCGGCCTTTGGTCCTCCTGCTGACTTGTTTAGCTGCCGATCTCTCTTCCTCCATCCCCTGACCGACCTCCTTCCCTTGTCCCGTCTCCTCTCCTGGATCTGCTTCCTCCACCCGTCATCTGCTATCTCGCTTGGCTCCCACTCCCCTCTTCTGAAGGGGGTTACCTCCTCCATGGATTTAAAAGGGATTGGATACTCCTCTCCCCGGGAGTTGTTTTCTTGTTCAACCTCTGAAGGAGCCCCCTCTGGAACCCCCATCTCTTGGATGCTGCCTGGAGTCATATACTCGGAGCATATACTCGGGGGACATTAAAGTGTCTTGTGTTTGCAGTGTTTTCTATCTGAAAGGACCCCTGGCGTGATTTCTGAATGATCCGGCTCGACGTGTCAGTGTGGGTGAGATCTGCTCTGCCTGATGTTTTTGTTTCTGTTTCCCTTGTTCTGCTGTCGTATTTTTCTCCTTTTTTCTCTGCATCTGCTGAGGTTTCTTCTGAGCCCAGGAGAGAAGGGAGAAGATTAATTAACTATAAAGGGGGAAAAGACATTGTCGTAAAATAGGAAAAAAAAAAGAGAGAAATGGAAAAAAATAAAAGGAAGGAAAATAAAAGTGAAAAAAGAGAGGAGAAAGGGGAGAAAGAAAAACAAAGAAGGAAGGAAAAGGAAAAATAAAGAAAATAAGAAGAGGGGAGGAGGAAAAAAAGAAAGAAAAGGAGAAAAAAAAGAAAAAAAAAGCTCAATATTTTTTAAAGGGAAGAGAAGGAAGGGAGAAAAGGAGAATATATATAAAAAAATGGAGAAAAGAAGAAGAAGAAGAAGAAAAGGAAAGAAAGGGAAGAAACTGAGATAAAAAAAAAAAAAAGAATACAGAGGTCTATTAACGATTAACAAGGAAAATGGTCCCCAAGCAAAATCGCAGATCTACAGAATTTTCTGGGGCAAAAACAGGGCAGAAAAAGATGGAATCTCCAAAAATTGATCTGTTATTGAAATCCCCTGGTATAAATACGAGATCAGGAATAAAAGTGCGCACGAAACCAATGTAAAAAAAATATATCAAGCTCAAGAATAGAAGAGGCAATGATTGGGCGATCAGAACATCTGGGTTTAGGGAGTGTGGAGGAAAGTGTTATCCCTACTGGCGAACCTTCTCCAATAGAAGAGATTCTGTCTATGATTAAAAATAATGGCAAGGCAATGAAGGATATTGCTATACAGCTCGGGGAAGTACAATCGGATTTGACTATAATAAAGGATGATGTCATAAAGATCCGGGATAGAGTCACTGACATTTCTTGGGGTCCTGGTGCGCTTTGTGGAACGGGAGGGAGGCTGGGGGACGCAAATTTTCTTTTTTTAATTGATTTGATGTCTGTAAGAATCCTAACTTGGAACGTATGGGGACTGGGTGATAGGTTGAAAAGGCAGTTTTACATTGCCCGAAACCCCTGAAGACGCTCGCAAGAGCGAAACATGTCGGGGGGCAAGTGTAGATAGGATTTTAGCCAGAATCGCAAATGGAAAAGCCCTAAGTGAGCCCAGAGAGAGGGAGAGGAATCAATAATATAGAACAAGCTCTGTGTTAGGGTACAGGCGCGCAGTACCAATATAGACACAGTGAATGATCGGCATATGAGATGTGGCTCCAGGGCAAATACTAGAGAGGTCCTATGAAAAGTAGGCAGAAACAGATGATAGAAAATAGCGATTCTGATAATTTTAAAATCACTGAGTAAGGGTGAATGGAAAAATAAATTGTTAAGTAATAAAAGTTAAGTTTTATAAAAGGGAAGTAAGCACATGTCAAGGATGGGTATTAGTTGCCAAGTGCAAATTGTAAATAAATGATAAATAGCCCTACGTGTGCTTAGGTCTATTGTAAGAGGTGTATAGTGGTGTAGAACACTGTGCCTTGCAGTAACACTCATAGGGAGTCTGCTGTGGTAGTGAAACAATACTGTCAGCCGGTATGACATGCAAATAACAGGCGTCACTCTTAGAATCGCTGCACACTTAACGTATTTTGGCAGTTATGGGGCCAAAACTGACCAAATAACTAAAGTCTGAACTCAGCTTTACAGGTCAATGTTAGCGCCAGCTATAAAGAACTGTGCAGAAGCCCAACATCCTACTAAAGCGCCAAAGAGCGCACTCCTTTTACATCAATTCACTGATTCCACATAGATTTGTTACAGAACCTGTTCCATTACACGCTTAAACTAGCAGAGCCCTTCCAACACAGTGCGAAGATGGCAGTGACAGCAGCATCAGGAGACCACAGAGTGGTACGATGATAGTGTAGAGGTGGCAGTGACAGCAGCTGTAGCATCAGGAGACCATAGAGTGGCACGACGACAATATATAGGAGGCATTGGCAGCAGCTGTAGCATCAGGAGACCACAGTATGGTATGACGACAGTGTAGAGGAGGCAGTGACAGCAGCTGTAGCATCAGGAGACCACAAAGTGGCACGGCGACAGTATATAGGAGGCAGTGGCAGTAGCATTATGAGGCCACACAGTGGCACAATGACAGAGTGTGGAAGTGGCAGTAGCAGTAGAATTATGAGGCCACAGAGTGGCACAACAACAGTGTGAAAGTGGCAGCAGCATTATTAGTATAATTTCAAGGTCCCAGAGTGGCACAATGACAAAGTGGGCAAGTGGCAGCAGATGTATTAGTAGAATTTCGAGGTCCCAGTGTGGTACAATGACAGAGTGGGCAAGTGGCAGCAGTAGCAGAGTGGCATAATGACAGAGATGAGAAGGGAAAAGTTCTCATGATGACTAATGTTTGTGCCGGAGGAATTGATGTAGACCAAGTGTCAACCGTTGTCAAGTTTGACCTGCCTGTGACTGTAGAAGGTCTGACAGAGTAGCACGACGACAGAGATAGTAAGGAAAAAGTTCTCAACACCACTAATGTCTGTGCTCGAGGAATTGACGTAGAACAAGTGTCAACCGTTGTCAAGTTTGACCTGCCTGTGACTGTAGAAGGTCTGACAGAGTGGGACGACAACAGTGTAGAGGAGGCAGTGGCAGTAGCTGTAGCATTATGAGGCCACACAGTGGCAGAAAGACAGAGTGTGGAAGTGGCAGCAACCACAGAGTGGCCTGACAAGATTGCAAATGTCAAGCAGTAGAATTTCAAAGTCACAGACGGGCCCAATAAAAAGATTGCAAATGTCAGTCAGTAAAATTTTGCAGTAACAGACAGGCCCAATGTAAAGATTGCAAATGCCAGTCAGTAGAATTTCGCAGTCACAGACAGGCCCAATGAACAAATATCAAATGTCAATCAGTAGAATTTCGCAAAACAGACAGGCCCAATGAACAAATATCAAATGTCAGTCAGTAGAATTTCGCAGTCACAGACAGGCCCATTTAAAAGATAGCTTTTGGCTGGCTGACATCGAAGTTACACAGGGGAGTACCTCTGTCCGCTTGGATCATCAAGAAATCGTTTATGGCCTTTCTCTGTTCGTACAGTTGGTCCAACATATGGAGGGTGGAATTCCAATGGGTGGAAACGTCACATAGCAGCCTATGTTGGGGAACGCTGTGAACTTTGGCAGACACCAAAAGGCTCAGGACTGGCCCACCTTCTGTTCTACGTATTTGTGCAGAGCTGGTACTGCCTGTTTCGCAAAGAAATGACAGCTTGGAACTCTTCACCTCGACTTGGCACAAGCTATCAGTTCTCTGAAAGGTTCAGAGTCCACCACTTGGAAAAGGAGGGACTGCAGAACCAGCAACTTGGCCAGGAGCACGTTCAGCTTCTGCGCCGTTGGATGTGTACACGCATACTGCTGTGTCTTGGCAATGGCCTCGCTGATCGATTGCTGACGGAATGATTGACGAAGAGTAGGAGGAGGAGCAGGAGAATTAGATGATGGGAAGGACAGACAGCTCCCTTCGGCTGAGGTGGTGGAGCCTTGACTGCCTGAAATCTGTTGGGCGCCACTGGGTTATGTTGCGAATGCTGCTGCAGGCTGGATCACCACACTGGAGCCACGGTTCTCTCAGGCCACTTTATGGTGACGCTGCATATGTTAACGCAGGGCTGTGGTGCCAACATTGGCACCCTGGCTACGCTTCACCTTCTACCCACAGATTCTACAAATAGCTAGGTTCACCTCACTCGGCGGCTTATCGAAAAAGTGCCACACCTCCGAGTACGTGAATTTACCCCCAACACTCTGCACTGACTGGCTGCTGCCGCCGCTGCCTCCTTAAACCCCTGCACCACTACTTTCCGACCCGGTAGGCTCCTGCAAAGCGGCTGGTCTACCTCGGACACGTTTGGCTCCCAACCTCCCACTGCTGCCACCCTGCTAACTCCTGGCCACACTAGCAACTTGCTGGCTCTGTCGATGCCTCACGGGCAAGCTGCCACCCTCATCTCCTGATGATGATGAAGGTCCTAATTCACCCGGCTCCCTAGTGCGATCGGCTTAATCATCATCGAGTAGTGTCTGCACGTCACTGATGTCCTCCTCGACTGTCTGTGGGTCAGGAGCCTGACCACACGCAACCTTAGCTCCCACGCTACTCTCCTCATCACTACTTGCCTGCCTAACTGAGGAAGCTGCGGATGTCTCCTCTACATCTTGACTGGCCAGTAGCTGCTGACTGTCCTCCAGTAGCTCGTCCTCGCTGTAAAGTGGAGCTGAGCCCACAGCATACATTACTTCTCTGGCTGAGGGAACAGAAAAGGACAGAGGCAGGTTGCGGATAGGTAAACGCACAGGGCCTGTTCCGGGGCCTTGCCAACTAAGGGTTGTGTCTGACGAACCCACCGATTCTTGGCTTGGGGTGTCTGACGTCATTTGGGACGAAGTCGAAGACCGAGTCAACCATTCGAGAACCACTGGGTTGCTGGTCAACACCCGACCACTAGATGACACCGGGAGCTCAGGCCTCTCAAAGGAAATCCTGCTACCACGCCCCCTTACTCTGCTGAGACCTGTGCCTGCGCCAGAAACATTTAGGACTCTCCCCCTGTGCAGGGTCTGTCACTTCTCTGCCTGACATGCTGTTAGATCAAATAAATAAAGAGGAAATTAAAACACGATACAAAGGGCTGTAATTTTACCACTTCACCACACAACGGCTAATAAGTCTTTTGCCACCACTAATAACCGACAGAAGGTTTGACAAAGTTGAACTTTGACGCTGTACACCAAATAAAACATTTTTGCCACTAAAACACGCTACAAAGGGCTGTAATTTTCCCACTTCAACACAGAGCGAATAATAAGTTTTTTTTTTTAACAGTAATAAACGCCAGTTGGTTTTAAAATATAGAACTTTGGCGCCGTAGGCCAAATCAACCTTTTTTGGCTACTACTACATGCTACAGAGGGCTGTAATTTTCCCACTTCAGCACAGAGCGAATAATACCTTTTTTAACAAGACTTATAAACGCAAGTAGGTTTTAAAATATAGAACTTTGGTGCTGTAGGCTGTTGGAGAATAAGGATTAGATCTGATAGTCCACTATGTTTTCTTAGTCAGACATCTTATATTTCTATCTTAAAGCTTAGCTAAACAGTCACCTTGAACACTGATGTACTGTTGCTAAGAAAACAGAGGTCCCTAGTAGTGATGATCGAGCACCTCGATGCTCGGGTGCTCTGGCCGAACACTAGGTGGTGCTTGAGTGCTTGGCCGAGTACCCGAGTATAATGGAAGTCAATGGGAGAACTCCAGGCACCCCCTGCTCTGCAGATGGGAGGGTGTCTGGTTCATAGGAAAAGGTGAGAAAATGGTGGAAACACCACTGAAATGGTTTGGAAACAGCATGGGGAGGACGTCTGGATGCATCTTGGACTCCACAGTCGCTGCTGGGAACGATGTTGTCTGAGTATTACGCCTCTTTTACGGAATGACAATAATACCCCCAAAAACCAAATATAACATTGATTTTAGAGGAAATATTGTTAGGAAATAGTTTGCACCGCTCTCCAAACTGGGACATGAAGCTAGGAGTTTTGGATGACTTTGTTTCTTGTGCTCTGCCAGCAGACACAGTTTCACCGCTCCCGGAGCCATGGCCTCTGCGTGCACCATCAGCAGCACGCCCACTTCCCTGTCCCTTACTGTTCGCCTTGCGCATATTAAATGGTATATATGCATGTTTGTCAAAAAGTACAGTTGTGCAGATTTTTTTTAGTGTAAGAGCAGAAAAATTTCACCGAATGTCAGAAATATTTAGAATGAGCAAGCGTTATGCAGCAGACGCAGCGCAGGTAATGTCACATACCTGTGCTGCGTGTGCAGTATAACCTATCTGTATCCTAAATACCTGATAATCCAGTGTATTTTTTTCTGTCGTTATTCATATAATGTATAACGTTTGCGCAAGGAGGCACAGATAGTGTAGGAATAGGATTTGGCTAGGCAGGACTAGTTTTTCTGTTGAAAAGACCCAGAACTGGCTGCAATATTGTTATTCTTGATGGTCAAAATTTGCGCAAGCTTACCTGCGCAGCGTGTGCAGTACTGTTGAGGTGGACATAAACCTGTCCTTTCTGGAATTCAGTCAGTCATTCCGAATTGTTTTGAACACGGGTGCGCACAATAATTAAGGACAAAACACAGACTTATGATTCCAGTATTAAGTCCTTTGGCCGTGCTTCTGTGGCAAAATCATTACAGCCTCTGGGCTTTTCCTTTATTAACACACGTACTTATTCGATACAAAAAGGAAAGGGGGCGTAAGCATGCAAATAGCAAACAATATCATTCTTGATTGGACAGAAGTTGCATTCCATTCTACGTCACTAGCCTGAAAAAGTCATATTGATAAGAGTACGGGGGCCATCTTGGACTAGTTAAATATATACATATATTATACGCAAGCTTTATAAAAGTTACAAAGCATAAAAATATGACACAAAAAGTATATATAAATATACACACATTCCTCCGTGACACACCGCACCGCAGTATCTTGGACACAATACCAGGATATAGACATTCTACACAGCTGCATAAGCATTTACAAAGCTGATATATATATATATTTCTATAGCATTAAATACATGTATATCCAAATGACATAACACTATGAGGGGAAAATTCAGTATTTCGACCGGTCTACCTTCACAGTACAATGTTTGTTTCTCCTATATACCTGACTTTAGTTGCGTTTTTTTCTGCCGCTAATCACAGCGTCATTACATGTGCAGGACAATGTATGTTTCTCTTATATACCTGACATTTATTGTGTTTCTTTCTGCCGCTAATCACGGCGACATTATTAATGTCGCCTTCAATAGCCACAGAAAAAAATACACCGGATTTCTGTTATTTGGGATACACAAAGTTAGACAGCAGATGCTGAAAAGGTGGTGTTAAGGTCAGGCAACCTTGCGCAATTTTTAACCCACCACAAAAATAATATATTGCAGCCAGATATAACAATGGACTTTTGTGTCTTTTGAACAGAACAACTAGCCCTGCCTAGCCAAATCCTATCCCTACACTATATATTCCTCCTTGCACAAACGTTATACAGCAGCCGCAGCTCAGGTACTGTGGCCTTAAAGGCAGGTATATAGACTACAGAAACGTTCTAATGCACACGCAGTGCACGTAGTGGTAGTGTCAGGCACACTTGCGTTCTTTTTGCCCCCCCCCCCCAAAAAAAAAATGCAGCCAGATATAACAATGGACTTTTGTGTCTTTTGAACAGAACTACTAGCCCTGCCTAGCCAAATCCTATCCCTACACTATATGTGCCTCCTTGCGCAAACATTATGCAGCAGACGCAAAAGAGGTACTGTGGCCTTAATTAACAGCAGAAGTAATAGCAAAGGATGTCAGGTATATAGTATACAGAGAGTATTAGAGTGCACCAGCTGCGCAGGTGGCGTTAAGGTCAGGCCACCTTGCGCAATTTTTAACCCCCCCCCAAAAAAAAAAAAATATATATATTGTAGACAGATATCAAAATAGCCCTTTTTTGGGTCTTTTGAACAGAAATACTAGCCCTGCCTAGCCAATTTCTCTCCCTACACTATCTGTCCCTCCTTGCAGCAGCTCTCCCTGACTCGGAGAATGAATGGCAGTATCTCCCCGCACACTAATTGGCCAATTAGCGTACGGGGAGGGGACTCGAGCATGGCCGAGCCATACCATATTCGGCCGAGCATGTTCGCTCAACACTAGTCCTTAGGTGATCAATTAATACATATGTTTTCTGTTTAAAAAGAGATAGTTATGAGATCATGGAGTCTTAAAGACATATTTATGTCCTCCATAGCTTCTGTTAGATACTTGGTTGGTGGACACTTGTCAGCTTCTTTACTTTATGGCAAACAAACATTTTCAAAGATAATGGAATCAGAGGACGAGGAATCAAAGGTTAAAGATACATTAGATATTCATTCTCATACGTGTTAGAAAAATTTTAGCCAATTAAGTATCATGATGTGTAAAGAGGCGTAAGTTTTCCTTATGCATATTGATGTTGGAGGTGCAACTTATATACGTCAATGGTTATGAATAGTAAAACATCTGTGAGGTCACATGTTATGTATAATAATGATGCAATGATGTAATTTAGCTGTGTCAACATTCACTCCTATGGATTGCGGTACACTGCGGCAAACCTGTATTATAATACTAATTATTCCTTTGTTCTATGGGGTATAAAATACCATGTTTGGGGACATTTTTCTACTGCTGCTTCACACCTCCATCTACATCATGCCATATTCTGCCGGATTTTTATATTTATTTCAATGCTGTCTTGCTGCTCTTTTCTTCGAATAAACGAAAGAATCTTCTCAAGAAGAAGTTGCTGCGGCCAATTTCCAACATAGGCCAAATAAAAAATTTTTGCCACTAATACACACTACAAATGGCTGTCACTTTTTCCCACTTCAGCGCAGAGCGAATAATAAGTTTTTCTTTGCAACAGTAATAAACGCCAGTAGGTTTTAAGATATAGAACTTTGGCGCTGTAGGCCAAATCAACCTTTCTTTTGGCTACTACTGCACGCTACAAAGGGCTTTAATTTTCCCACTTCGGCACATAGCGTATAATACCTTTTTTAACAAGACTTATAAACGCAAGTAGGTTTTAAAATATAGAACTTTGGCGCTGTAGGCCAAATAAAACTTTTTGACACTACTACAAGCTAAAAAGTGCTGACACTTTCCCACTTCAGCACAGAGCGAATAATACGTTTTTTGCAACACTAATAAATGAGACAAGATTTTAAAATATAGAACTTTGGCGCTGTAGGCCAACTAAACCTTTTTTGTACACTAATACACGCTACAAAGTTCTGTAATTTTCCCACTTCAGCACAGAGCAAATAATACGTTTTTTGCAACTGTAAATAAATGGCAGTAGGTTTAAAAATATAGAACTTTGGCGCTATACGCCTACTAAAACTTTTTTTCTCCCACTAATACACGCTACAAAGGGCTGTCACTTTGCCACTTCAGCACAGAGTGAATAGTAGGTTTTTTCGCACCAGTAATAAACGCCAGTAGGTTTGCCAATGAATAACTTTGGCGCTGTACGCCAACTAAAACTCTTTTTTTTTTACACTAATACACGCTACAAAGGGCTGCCATTTTCCCACTTCACCACACAACAACTAATAAGCCCTTTCTGTTTTCCAACACCAAAACAGCAAAAAAGTGCTGTACTAAATGTAACTACAACGCACAAGGGTTAACAAAACCCAAATAATCGGAATTACAGAGGCAAACCTGACATGAGCAGCTGTAGTATGGCAATTTTGAATCCCAGTCACTGAAACCAAGGTGTAATACGATTTTTCCTATTACCCTGTTGTTGCACTTCTTTCCATATCTCACACTGTCTCTAAACACAACTATCGAACCCTGTTTTGCTTCAATACTTCCCTCCCTATCCTTTCCCTACACTTCTATTCAGCAATTTGTACTTTTGAAGAGGTTTTCTAACACTTTCCCTAGCGCCTGCAAACGTCTCTCCCTGCACTAAGTTCACTGTAGAATGACAGAATCCAAAATGGCTGAGGGTATTTATAGGGCTGTGACATCACAGGGCTGGCTGGCTGGCTGCTGATTGGCTGCATGCATGGCATTGTGGGTGATCCCTCCCTCATGTTCCTTTCTCCATGTCCAAACACGTGCAGCCACCATTTTAGTGAAAAAATACCGAGCTGCAGTTACATGGAGATACATTGAGACAAGCGATCTCTACTTCCATAGCTTGTCTCTATAGAGAATCACAGTTTCTGGGCAGCAGATCCCAGCTTATACTGCACAACCTGCTGACATGAAATGATAAGTTTTGGTGATGGACAACAGGCATTACCTGAGGAGCGAGCATTTTTCCATTCATCGTGTATCTTTACGCGGCCAATTATCGTGAACAAACTCTCATCCTGGAAAATTGGCCCTATGATCAGTCTGTATAAAAATTTTCCATTATTCAAGATTTCTGAAAGACTCTTACCTTTCACTGACATTGATACGGGTTCTTCGAAGCTAATCATTGTTCCTCCCGAACTGTCCTGTAAGATTAAAGACATGAGAAATAAAGAAAAACAGAAGACAAGTTTATCTTATATCCAGGTGAAGGTCAAAAACCCCTAGAAGACCAGAATCAATCTGGTTTTAAAAAGGAGAAGGATCTCCTCAAGTGGTGATCAGATAGGATCAACACTCAGCCAAGTATTTTACACATCATATACGGCATGAAATGATCTGATCCTATCCTGGAGTAGATGCTGTGCTCATCACTAGAGATGAGCGAATCTATTCGTCGACTCGTTGATTCGTATAGAATCTTGGAAATTTTTAGCAGCGAATTGAATCCGAATATTTGAAGAGTCACTCCGTTAAAATTCGAAAATGTTCCTAAGGGTTTCTACGCATTTGCTACGTACTTGTCCGATAAATTGTACGCTAATGCTACGTATAAGTTACTCTATACCAGTGGTGGCGAACCTATGGCATGGGTGCCAGAGGCGTCACTCAGAGCCCTTTCTGTGGGCACCCGCACCCTGGAAAATGTCCATGGTGTACCAATATGCCTTAGACTTTTCCTGCCATTCATCAGTGCAGGGCTCACTATGAATGACACAGGCAGTGCAGTGAATATAGTTAGCTACCCTGCCTACAAAGTACATGAAAGATATACTATAGTGGACTGTAGTATTCAGGGTAAATTGCCGTTTTGGCACTTTGCGATGAATAAGTGGGTTTCGGGTTGCAGTTTGGGCAATTGGTCTCTAAAAGGTTCACCATCACTGCTCTATACGCTGGGGCGTATGAATTCAAGTAATTAGCGAACTTTTACTGTCAGTTTGTTATTCGTGCGCAAAAGCCCGGGAAGAAAGATGTCACCTGACCTAGTGGGCAGGGCTTGCTCTGATTGGCTCAGGCTCGGTAAGGCAGTGACGCATCACTTCTGCTGCGACTGCTGAGACGAGCAGAAGCACTGTGTGTGAAGTTCTGAGACCTGTGTTGTTGAAATTAGGGTGTAATTGTTCAGGTAATCCATATTACACATCAGGGATACTGCAGGGCTAGTAATTAATCAGACAGGGAGACAGACAGGGAGACAGACAGGGAGACAGACAGGGAGACAGACAGGGAGACAGACAGGGAAACAGACAGGGACAAAGACAGGGACAAAGACAGGGACAAAGACAGGGACAAAGACAGGGACAAAGACAGGGACAAAGACAGGGACAAAGACAGGGACAAAGACAGGGACAAAGACAGGGACAAAGACAGGGACAAAGACAGGGACAAAGACAGGGACAAAGACAAAGACCAGCTGCAGGGCCACAGAGTGAAGTGAAAAATGTCTGGAATGGATAAAAAAAAGAGGTCTAGTTCCAGCCAGACCTCGAGCTCTAAAAAAAAAAGGAGAAGGTGCACAGGGCAGCAGTGCCAAAGGACCTGTAGCCGGAGCTTCTACTTGTAGTATTCACAATACTTGGCCGGTGTTCCACCGGGCTAACCCACCAAGGCACAAAACTAGTGGAGGAGAAAGTGGATGAGGTAGTGGAGTGGATGGCACGCTCATCTCAGACTCAGTCGGATGATCTGCTGTCATCTGCTGATACAGTATCCGTATGTAGCCAGGGGTCAGACTCAGAACGTTCCTCCTGCTCCACCATTCCTCTCCAGCAAAGCCCGTCAACTTCGTAAGCAATTTGTACGCTCATGCGTACGTGTTCAAAGAAGTTGCGTACCTTTTAAAACTGAAAGTTCCTTATTAGTGCATGGATGTTAGCAAAACGCCACATAATAACGTATATTTTGTACACAGATTCAACTAATATATTCGTCAAATATACGAATCTTATGAAAAGTTCGACGAATGTTCGGCGAATAAAATTTTGAATGATTTGCTCATCTCTACTCATCACCTCCAGTTAGATTATTAGATTAAAGTATTAGATAAGATTATTGTCATAATTGTACCAGAAAATAAATTAAGTCTTTTATTGCAACTGGAAATTTAACCTTATTTTCTACTGAAACGGGCTCTGCCGTGATTGATGTAAAAAATGAAAATAAGACATCACATAGAACATGACAATCTTTAACAAAGCTAGAACCAGCCCTGCACCTCACGTGGATCCAGAGATCTCCCCATTCATTGCTCTAATTGCTCTGCTAGAGTTGTTTCAGGCTGGCAACGCAGGGAACATGTCCTTTCTCGGGGGGGTCATGTCCTTTTTGCTGTAGCTCTTTCTCTGTAACTGTCACAGAAGATACAAGGGGATGCTGAGAAGTTCCTGACTTTGCCCCCTTCCAGTTGGAATTGAAAAATGAATTTGGTTTCATATGAAAGCTTGATATCTTGTTATGTAACTGTGCGAATATCAGATGTTTATGATTGTTATGACTATTTTTGATTTCAGGTAGAACCTGAGATGGCAGAGACACAAGGAAGTTTTACGTCTGTGGAGTTATGGGCTGTTATGAAGTTTTTGTTTCTCCAGGGAAAGTCTGCAAAGGACATTCACACTGAGATGTCACAAACACTAGGGGAGAAGTGTCCTCAGTGTGAATGTCCTTCTCCTGGAGAAACAAAAACTTCACGATGGCCGTAACTCCACAGACGTGAAACTTCCTTGTGCCTCTGTCATCTCAGGTTCTACCTGAAAACAGAAATAGTTATAACAATCATAAACATCTGATATTCGCACAGTTACATAACAAGATATCAAGCTTTCATATGAAACCAAATTCATTTTTCAATTCCAACTGGAAGGGGACAAAGTCAGGAACTCCTCATCATCCCCTCGTATTTCTGGTGGTTGAAAATTTAAACTGAGCACATGTGACCACCTCAGTGAGGTGAACGGAGAAATAAGGAAAAGAACAAACAGCAGGTGGCGCTATACAGAGAGCTATTATTGAAGATCTCACTGATGATACTAAATGTTTAATTACATGGAATTACAGAAGTAATCAGATCCACGTGCTGGTTCTAAAAATCTAGAATATTTATAGTGACACAATCCCTTTATGTTCTTATCCTTTGTGGTGACCCAAATCTTGAATAGACTGCACTAATATTTTGCAAAAGCATCAAGATTATGTAACTAACTAGTAAGACAATGGGGTCATTTACTAAAGTCACGCCTCTTAATACTTTATCACATCTATGCCGTCCATGTACCAGAAACTAAAATGCCAGTAGTTGGAGTAGATTGTAGTTTATGGCATAAATTATTGTAATGTGTCCGGCCCGGGTGGAGTCATCTCTATTTTGAAAAGTGGCAATAGCAGTGAGAATATTAAAAAGTTGCCAACTTTTTTTGTAAATTTTATATACAAAAATCTGATTTACAGACTTCATAAGACCCAAAATGACTTCAAATTAATTTCAGTATTGTTGATGCTTTTAGTCTACGATTGTGCTGTTAATTTATGATTTAATCTCTACAGCAAAACTTTCCTTTATCTACCTTGTTACTCAATTACTAAGTGGATGTCCAAACCTTAACACAGTCTTATATGAATCCAGAAATCATGTGAAGAGCGGACAGTATACTCCACTGCTGCTGGGGGAGGTCAGTAGAAAGCTCCAGTACATCAGTCTATAAGGGAATTCTAGAAACCTCAGCTTCACCTACCTGATGATCCAGTGGGATATTTGGTTTCTCCTCTGGAAAGTCCTGGGAATACAGAGGACTGGGACATCTCTCTGGTGGATTTCTCTGACTGGATCCATCTATAGGAAATACACACAGTGACTGAATACATTGTCTATATGTGATGATCAGATGATGGAGGAATCTGACTCTCAGAACTGTTCTCTCATCTACAGTCATGGAAGGTCTCCTCTTACCTGGTGATGTGAGGGACTGGTGATTCTCCATCATGACGTCCTTGTACAGATCCTTGTGTTCTTCTAAATACTCCCACTCCTCCATGGAGAAATAGACAGCGACATCCTGACACCTTATAGGAACCTGACAACACAAGGATACAGTCATTACCAGACCCCTCCCTTGGTGTTATTGTATAATGTCCCAGCATTCCCAGCAGCGCTCACCTCTCCGCTCAGCAGCTCAGTGATCCTGGTGGTAAGTTCTAGGATCTTCTGCTCATGTATCAGGGAATGAGGTGGAGGCTCGGTGATGGGGCTCTGGGTCCTGCTCCATCCTCCTGACACACGGGGTGTCACACACTCACCAGACGACTTCTTCACTACTGTGTAATCCTGTGTATGGGGAGACGCCGATCACTACAGAGATTCTAAGAATCCTTCACCTTTCCAGACATTTCCCTGGTTTATTACTAGAGATAAGAGTGATGTCATGTGAGACTCTCACCTCTCCAGTTATCAAGTAGATGATCTCTAGGGTGATGTCTAATATCTGCGCAGCCATGTGGTCTCTGTCCTTCTCCATCCTTGGTGTGTTACTGATGGAAATGACCCTCAGCTTTAAAAAGAAGAGAGTCCTGAACCTAAGGAATCTGAGGGAAACAAGGAGGATTGAGAGCAAAATTACATCTGGATAAACATCTTACATGAAGTAAAGTGTCTTACAAATGGAGAATAGTATTACCGATCGTGTACTATGGAGGTGACTACAGATAGGCAAAACAATTCTAAATGAATCAGATTCTTTACAAAGTCCATAAAAACTCTACTTAAAAAATATCTGAAGTTTTGGTGATATGAACTGTACATAACGGCGCCCACCATTTTACATTTCAAATGCAGTACAGTAGTGAGGGAAACAGGGCAGAGATGAAGATGGAGAATCAGATGACCATTACCCACAATGCCTCTCAGTCAGTCTGATCTCAGGAAGGAGATTAGAGATGATCGAATCTATTCGCCGCTTTGTAGATTTGTTACGAATCCTTCTTTTTTCCTACTCTGAAGCAAATCCAGATTTTTTTTCAGATTCGCTTCTTATTATTCGTAAATGTTCTTAAAATTATGAACACTAACGCTACGTATGCTACGTACATATTCTTCTTGCCCCCCGGCACTCAGAAGTGGGGACACGCCTCCTTCAGAAGCGGGAAAAAACAGCCCGGCCCACGAGGAACTTTCTGCTTTTTGCTTGTATAGGAACTGAAGACTCCTCCCTCATTACTCCGCCCTCCTCTCCAGTTCAAGTCAGCAGTGAACAAGATACCACAGCATGGCAAAACAAGTGCGACCAAAGTGGGGAGAGATGGTGCTTGGTAGAGAGTACTCTGACCCACCGGCCGCTCCAGAGATCACAGTGTCACAATTGGCCAAGAGAATCCCACCGGCACCTGACTCGTTGTTCGCCATGCCGTCTGGTGTGGCGGAGGCGGCTGGAGCGTCCACTCCACTGCCCAGTTGGAGAACAACAACACCTTCCATGCGGCAGAATCCCATTGTGCCTGCATCAGTGACAGCTCAAAAATGCGGTGGAGGACTAGGTGGTCATCCAAGTACTGGACCATACGAGGCCGGGAGACCCTACACTGGAACGGCATAAAGGTACCGTCCTATGGTTTTCAGTGGAGTGAGGCTGTGGCTTCCTTGCGGATGACGAGGACAGCAAGGAGTACTTTGTGGTGGGCCACAGGACTGTGAAATGGCCATACCTCAAAGCCCATCACAGCCTATATGTGAGGGATCAGGTAGAATATACCCCCATGGCATCCCTGAAAGGCCCCTTTGCTACCTGGGTTACCTTAGTGTCTAAGCCCCTGGTACCTGCATCACCACCATAAGTTTGGCTGGAGGAACGAGCAAGGGCAGGACGTGTGCGCTGCCTACAGGAGTCACCAGATGGCACCCTCCGTTTCAGGGAGAAGCCACAGCCAGAGCCTCTGATCCCTGGATTGCCACCACCACCACAGTTCTTTCACCTGGGTCAGCTGACAACATCATCCTTCATTTTCCAGTCCACGGTGATCCAGTACCAACTACCCTGGAAAATGAAGTCAACAGCAGCCTGGGGAGCTGGCGGTTCTTCCTTGGGTGCAGTCTTGCCTGAACCGCTGCAGCCAGAAGGCCTTACCCCTGCTGTCCCGGCAGGAGTATCCAGAAAAGTGAAGGCGCAAGTGGCTGCAGCGCTCACCAGTGTGACCACCACCCGGTCAAGTCCGAATTCTGGCAGCATAGAGCAGTGGAGCTCAAACACGGCAGCTAGCTTGGCCTACAGGAGGCAGGAGCGTCATCTAATGTCCTTCAGCAGCAGTTCCAGCGAGGAGGACTTCAGGTCCCTCATCTGAGGAACCCTTCTACAACTGGCTCACTGATTTAAAGGACATCTCATGCTCTTGAGTCTGGACCTTTGGGAGCCACAACATGGACTGCACCTGACGGGTGGGAGCTAGCTGGCACTTGTTTTTAGTTTACCTAGTTTGTATTGCCCCCGGTTTGACTCTCATCCAGATGGACATGGCTTGTCAGGACTCGCCCCTTCCCCCATTCTGCAGAAAATTCCCAGTTGCACCTAAGCTCGCCTATTTTCCTTTTTCCCCCCTTCTCAGGTTATTTGAGAGCCCCTTTGCATAAAGGTTCTCTATTTGCTGATATTTTATATTATCCATGTGGATTACACGTTACTAGTGTTGCTCGAGCACCAAGGTGCTCAGGTGCTCAGGTAGAACACTTTGTGATGCTCGGGTGCTCTACAGAGCACCAGAGCACAATGGAAGTCAATTGGAGAACCAGAGCACTAAACCAGGCACCCCCTGCTCGGAAGGGGGAGGGTGTTTGGTTCACAGGGAAAGCTCAGAAAATGATGGAAACACCACTGAAATGGTTTGGGAACAGCATGGGGAGGATGTCTGGATGCATCTTGGACTCCAAATCGCTGCTATTAACGATCTTGTCCGAGTATTACGCCACTTTTACAGAATGACAATAATACACCCAAAACCAAAGATAAAATTGATTTTAGAGCAAAAATTGTTAGGAAACATATTTACTTTTATATATATAGTGCAAGTGCTGCCAAAAATTACAAGGAAGAGGCACTCCGATACAACCGGTATATCACATAAAAGAGGGCCTCATTCACATTGTGGTACAATTGTTAATGTCGTGGGACTCCTACACTCATAAAGCCTATGCACTAAGTGAAAGGGCTGCCAAAAATTACAAGGAACAGGCACTCCAATACACCCTTTATTACACATAAAGGAGTGCATCAGACACACCCATGAAAAATTATTATTGATGGCCTGCTGGCCCTCTAAAAAAAATTATGGGTGAGGGCCTGCTGGTTACCCTCTAAAAAATTATGGGTGAGGGCCTGCTGGTGACCCTCTAAAAAATTATGGGTGAGGGCCTGCTGGTGACCCTCTTAAAAGTGTAAAGGCGGGCAGCCTAATAAGCAGTTTGATATGATGGAGGAAGAGGAGGAAGAGTACGAGAAGAGGAAGAGGAAGGGGTGCATGGGAATACAGTGTATTCAATATACCCTAAAAGCCACATTTAAAGTTCCTTTATGTTCAACAGCTTTCCTATGGTGGGGTAGCGAAGTCAGGGACAATCCAGGCCTTGTTCATTTTGATTAGAGTCAACCTGTCAGCATTTTCAGTTGAAAGGCGGATGCGCTTATCAGTTATTATGCCCGCAGTGACACTAAATACCCGCCCCGACAAAACGCAGGCGGCAGGGCAGGCCAGCACCTTCAAGGCATAGAACACCAGTTCGTGCCACGTGTCCAAGGCACAGAGGGATCACTGAGGATGTTGACACGGTCAGCTAGGTACTCCTTCACCATATTCCATAACTTTTCCCTCCTTGTGACACTAGGCCGTTCATCAGGGTGAGGGTGCTGGCGGGGTATCATGAAACTGTCCCAGGCCTTGGAGAGTGTCGTCCTGCCTCTGTTGGAACTGCTGTGTGTTCCCCTCGTTTCCCCTCCTCGGGTGCCCAAGGAACTACGTACTCTGCCGCCAGCGTTGTCAGTTTTTCCACAAGGGCCTTCTGATATTGCACCATTTTACTTGTCCTCTCCACCACAGAAATAAGAGATGAGAAGTTCTCTTTGTAGCGGGGGTCAAGAAGGGTGAACAACCAGTAGTCTGTGTTGGCTAAAATGCGTATAATGCGAGGGTCAGGGGAAAGGCAGCACAGCATAAAGTCAGCCATGTGTGCCAGAGTCCCAACAGATAAGGCTTCGCTCTCCTCACCAGGAGGATGACTCTCAATCTCCTCCACCTCCTCTTCGGCCCATCCATGCGAAGAGATGGAGCAAACCTGCTATGGGTACTACCCTCTGTTGCGGGGGCAACCGTCTCCTGATCCTCCTCCTCCTCCTCCAATTAGCGCTGAGAAGACGAACCGAGGGTGGTCTGGCTATCACCCTGTGTAGTGTCTTCCCCCATTTCCACCTCTTCCACATGCAAAGCGTCCGCCTTTATTGTGAGCAGTGAGAGTTTCATTAGACACAGAAGTGGGATGGTTACACTGATAATAGCGCTATCGCCGCTCACCATCTGTGTGGATTCATCAAAGTTGGGTAAAACCTCACAGAGGTCAGACATAAATGCCCACTCGTCGCTTGTGAAGAGCGAAAGCTGACTGGAAAGGCGCTGACCATGTTGCAGCTGGTATTCCACTACTGCCCTCTGCTGCTCACAAAGCCT
>ONZH01006656.1:0-34283 GCA_900303285.1 Rhinella marina
ATAATTAACAAAAACGCACAGTACAGTGGCCTATTAAAGGCCTAGATATTGTATATTTCAATACACAGCCGTGTAGTAACTGAACAGACGGGTATTACACCAGGTATGTGAATAATTTAACAAGAGCGCACAGTACAGTGCCTATTAAATGGCTAATATTGTATATTTCAAAGTACACAGCCGTGTAGTAACAGAACAGACGGTGGGTATTTACACCAGGTAGTGAGATAATTTAACAAGAAACGCACAGTACAGTGGCCTATTAAATGGCCTAGATATTGTATATTTCAAATACACAGCCGTGTAGTAACTAACAGACGGTGCGGATTTACACCAGTATGTGAGATAATTTAACAAGAAAACGCACAGTACAGTGGCCTATTAAATGCCTAGATATTGTATATTTCAAAGACACAGCCGTGTAGTAACAGAACAGACGGGTGGTATTTACACCAGTATGTGAGATAATTAACAAGAAAACGCACAGTACAGTGGCCTATTAAATGCCTAGATATGTATATTTCAAAGTACACGCCGTGTAGTAACAAACAGACGGTGGGTATTTACACAGGTAATGTGAGATAATTTAACAAGAAAACGCACAGTACAGTGGCCTATTAATGCCTAATATTGGTATTTTCAAATTACACAGCCGTTAAACAAACAGACGGTGGGTATTTACACAGTAGTGGATAATTTAACAGAGAACGCACAGTACAGTGGCCTATTAAAAATGCCTAGATATTATATTTCAAAGTACACAGCCGTGTAGTAACTGAACAGACGGTGGGTATTTACACCAGGTATGTGAGATATTTAACAAGAAACGCACAGTACGTGCCTATTAAATGGCCTAGATATTGTATATTTCAAGGTACACAGCCGTGTACTAACTGAACAGACGGTGTATTACACCTGTATCAAAATATTGCAGGCACACAGACCCAGAACACTAGAGCCAAATAACTGTATTTAAAAAATAAAATAAATTCACAGCCTATACGCCAATCAGATGTGCATATACACACTAGTATATAACAGGGTTGTCAGCCTAAAGAACGCTGAACAGTAGTGCCAATATAGTGTATGTAGAGAGCACTGAAACACCACTAAGCCTCTCTTGCCCTACTCCAGCAGCTATCCTGAATACAGCAGCCGTTCTCTGTAAGTCTATTTGTAGTAAGCTATCACTGAAGTCCACTGTAGTAGCCCTGGTAAGGGCTTTTAATCACGCTCCTGCCTGTCCAACAGCTAAAATCTGTCTCTCCCTTCTCCAGCCTCTGTCCCTGACTAAGTTCACGCAGCATATGCGTACGAGCAGGAAGAGCTGAGTTTTTAATATTCGAGGTCACATGGTTTTTCCAGCCAATCCATGTAGACGCTGTTTTCGCGCTGCCAGCGTGCTCAGCGTGCCTGTCATACCCCCCCTGCATGTTGATTGGTGGAAAAAGAGCGCCAGGGAAGGTGGGAGGGGAAACGAATTCTAAGTGCGCCATCGCCGTTATACTCGATTGAAATCGAGTATGCCGAATATCGTAGTATTCGATCGAATATCGGCTCGATCGAACACTACTCGCTCATCTCTAGTTATAAGGCCTATATATTGTATTATTCAAGGTACACAGCCGTGTACTAAGTGATCAGACGGTGTGTATGAACACCAGTTATGAGAAATTACTTTGCAAGAGAACGCACAGTACAGTTGCCAGTTAAGGCCTATATATTGTATTTTTCAAGGTACACAGCCGTGTACTAAGTGATCAGACGGTGTGTATGAACAACAGTTATGAGAAATTACTTTGCAAGAGAACACACAGTACAGGTTGCCAGTTATAAGGCCTATATATTGTATTTTTCAAGGTACACAGCCGTGTACTAAGTGATCAGACGGATGTGTATGAACAACAGTTATGAGAAATTACTTTGCAAGGAGAACGCACAGTACAGTTGCCAGTTAAGGGCCTATATATTTGTATTTTTCAAGGTACACAGCCGTGTACTAAGTGATCAGACGGTGTGTATGAACAACAGTTATGAGAAATTACTTTGCAAGAGAACACACAGTACAGTTGCCAGTTTATAAGGCCTATATATTGTATTTTTCAAGGTACACAGCCGTGTACTAAGTGATCAGACGTAACTGGTATGAACAACAGTTATGAGAAATTACTTTGCAAGAGAACGCACAGTACAGTTGCCAGTTATAAGGCCTAATATATTGTATTTTTCAAGGTACACAGCCGCTGTACTAAGTGATCAGACGGTGTGTTATGAACAACAGTTATGAGAAATTACTTTGCAAGAGAACGCACAGTACAGTGCCAGTTATAAGGCCTATATATTGGTATTTTTCAAGGTACACAGCCGTGTACTAAGTGATCAGACGGTGTGTATGAACACCAGTTATGAGAAATTACTTTGCAAGAGAACGCACAGTACAGTTGCCAGTTATAAGGCCTATATATTGTATTTTTCAAGGTACACAGCCGTGTTACTAAGTGATCAGACGGTGTGTATTGAACACTAGTTATGAGAAATTACTTTGCAAGAGAACGCACAGCAACACGTTGCCAGTTAGGCCTATATATTGTATTTTTCAAGGTACACAGCCGTTTGTACTAAGTGATCAGACGGTGTGTATGAACAACAGTTATGAGAAATTACTTTGCAAGAGAACGCACAGTACAGTTGCCAGTTATAAGGCCTATATTATTGTATTATTCAAGGTACACAGCCGTGTACTAAGTGATCAGACGGTGTGTATGAACACCAGTTATGGAGAAATTACTTTGCAAGAGAACGCACAGTACAGTTGCCAGTTAAGGCCTATATATTGTATTTTTCAAGGTACACAGCCGTGTACTAAGTGATCAGACGGTGTGTATGAACAACAGTTATGAGAAATTACTTTGCAAGAGAACACACACAGTACAGTTGCCAGTTATAAGGCCTATATATTGTATTTTTCAAGGTACACAGCCGTGTACTAAGTGATCAGACGGTGTGTATGAACAACAGTTATGAGAAATTACTTTGCAAGAGAACGCACAGTACAGTTGCCAGTTAAGGCCTATATATTGTATTTTTCAAGGTACACAGCCGTGTACTAAGTGATCAGACGGTGTGTATGAACAACAGTTATGAGAAATTACTTTGAAAGAGAACACACAGTACAGTTGCCAGTTATAAGGGCCTATATATTGTATTTTTCAAGGTACACAGCCGTGTACTAAGTGATCAGACGGTGTGTATGAACAACAGTTATGAGAAATTACTTTGCAAGAGAACGCACAGTACAGTTGCCAGTTATAAGGCCTATATATTGTATTTTTCAAGGTACACAGCCGTGTACTAAGTGATCAGACGGTGTGTATGAACAACAGTTATGAGAAATTACTTTGCAAGAGAACGCACAGTACAGTTGCCAGTTATAAGGCCTATATATTGTATTATTCAAGGTACACAGCCGTGTACTAAGTGATCAGACGGTGTGTATGAACACCAGTTATGAGAAATTACTTTTGCAAGAGAACGCACAGTACAGTTGCCAGTTTAAGGCCTATATATTGTATTTTTCAAGGTACACAGCCGTGTACTAAGTGATCAGACGGTGTGTATGCAACAACAGTTATGAGAAATTACTTTGCAAGAGAACGCACAGTACAGTTGCCAGTTATAAGGCCTATATATTGTATTTTTCAAGGTACACAGCCGTGTACTAAGTGATCAGACGGTGTGTATGAAACACCAGTTATGAGAAATTACTTTGCAATGAGAACGCACAGTACAGTTGCCAGTTATAAGGCCTATATATTGTATTTTTCAAGGTACACAAGCAGTAGTGCCAAATATAGTTTGGTATGTAGCAGAGCACCTAATACACCACTAATGCCTCTCTCTGTCCCTACTCCAGCAGCTATCCCTGAATACAGCAGCCATTCTCTGTAAAGTCTATATTGTAGTAAGCTATCACTGAAGTCCACTGTAGTAGCCCTGATAAGGGCTTTTAATCACGCTCCTGCCTGTCCAACAGCTAAAATCTGTCTCTCCCTTCTCCAGCCTCTGTCCCTGACTAAGTTCACGCAAGCATATGCGTACGAGCAGGAAGAGCTGAGTTTTTAATATTCGAGGTCACATGGTTTTTCCAGCCAATGCATGTAGACGCCGTTTTCGCGCTGCCAGCGTGCTCAGCGTGCCTGTCATACCCCCCCTGCATGGTGATTGGTGGAAAAAGAGCGCCAGGGAAGGTGGGAGGGGAAACGAATTCTAGGTGCGCCATCGCCGTTATACTCGAATTAAATCGAGTACGCCGAATATCGTAGTATTCGATCGAATACCAGCTCGATCGAACACTACTCGCTCATCTCTAGTTCTGAACAACCCACTTATCAGGGTTTTCCGCTAGCATGTTCAATTTTCTATGGGAGAGCCGAAGATAACTGATCGCTGTTATCTCCAGGACTCCCATAGAGAATGAATGGAGCAGCAGGGGCATGCACGACCGGCTGCTCCATCAGATTTGGGGGAACGATGACCCCGTTCTTGGTGGGGCAACTAAGAGATATTTCTGTATGGGGGCATCAAGGAGACATTATAATGTATGGGAGCAACAAGGAGACATGAGTACATGTTTTGAGTGTTTTTTATTCTAAATGGGCATTTATCGCGATATATATCGTTATCGCGATACATTTCTTAATATCATTATTGTGGGAATATTTTTGATATCGCCCAACCCTAGTTAGAGGGGGTGGCATGGGTCTCCAAAAGCGACCATCCAAAAAGAAACTCCGCAGAGTATGTGGAATGACTGTTAATCTGCAGTAGAGAACTGTCTATATGTCGCCCAGGGAAGCCAAGTAGTTTTAAAAGCAGGATGTGTTTTGGAGTCCCAGCTAGCTAATTCTTCTAAGCGATAGATGGCATCTACTCTATCCTGCCATCGTCTAAGCGTTGGGGGAGTATTAGACTTCCAGAAGGTTGGGATCAGTATCCTGATTCCCTGAATTCTCCAGTTTAACCACTGTCATTACTGTCAGTTTTACTGGTTCCAGAAGCTAAAGTCAATTGTGGTTCTTTGATAGCAAAATGGGTCTTTAATCAGACATTTCGAAAAAGTTTCTGTAAGTCTAAGTCCATATAGAAACTGTCAAACTGCCTTCAGTTATTCTGGGCTTAAAGTCTTAGACGATAGATTAATAATGAAGGACGATTCCCTACCTGGGACTGAGTCAGTATACTCAGGTGATTGCGGCCCACCTGGCACTTCCTCTGGGTGGACGCCGGCTGCAGCCTCTCCTGGAAAAAGGACATATATTCTGTAAATCGGCCAACTTGCTCCCTGAGCCTGAGGATTAATAATTTTCTGGATCTTCCCTTGCATCCAGTTCCTGAATTGTATGACATATCCTACCATTTGTAGACTCTGTTTAGAAGATAATACTCAATATGACACAGAAATTTAGTACACTTTTTTTTTTTGTATATTGGCGGGGCCACTCAAGTCCCTTCTCACCTTCTTTAAGTATATCAATAATATTTGGGATGGTCTCAAATTCATTTTGACATATGACCAACACTGTATGAATTTTCTGGATTCCACAATTAATAAGAATGAAGAGGGTCACTGAACTATATACTAACCTAATTAGAAAGAAGCCAGATAAGAACAGCATTTTACATTTCCAGAGTGCACATCCCCAAATCATGCATAGTGACGGACCGTAGGATCCAACAGAAGAGACTGGAGGAAATGACCAAGAGGTTTGGATACAGAGGGTATCCCCAAAGAACACACCTGACTCTGCACTATACTGTTCTCCTAAGATGACTCAGACACATATAGCCTTTATTGACACATTTCATCCTTTTAATTCACATTTTGATAATACAGGTATTGTCCGGAAACATTGGCAAATCATGCTCACAGATTGAGGAATTTAGAAATCCCCCACTTATCTGTAATAATCGGAACCCCAGTTATCATGACCAACTGGTCCATGGAGATGTGGGTAGTCAGAGAAGTACCTTAAGACAAAAACCGCTTACTAGTCAGAGAATCGGCACATCCCCATGTTTACACTACACTCAGTGCACTTATGTACTCAAGGGCCAATTTTTCCATCACATGTGATACTGCCAATGTTACATACCTGATAAAATGCCAGTGTGGCTTGATGTATATAGGGGAGACAATGCAAACCATTAAAGGAAGGATCAGTAAACACAAATCAACCATTCGTAAAAAAAAAAAACCAACCTTTTATTACCTATACCTTTTCACCTCCATAATTATAACCATTCCATATCACAGTTAAAATATCAAATAATAGAACAGGTTGAAAAGAGAGGCCTTTTGGATTTATACACTGAACACATTGCAACCTAAGGCATTGAAAAGGGATTATGAGATCATGTGTCTTGACTAATAATTTATAATTTATACTCTTATTAGTTTTTACAGACTGCATCACAGCTCTGATACCTCTATAGTTTGCACTATGCGAATGAATCAATATATTGTAGCGCTTCAATTATCCTGTTTTCTGTTTGCTTAATATTTGTTATTTTGTTTCACTTCCTGTTTTGTTACCTGGATTATGACACCACTTGCATGTGACCTGCTCACTTTAGCTATAAAAATGTAACTCACTGGTCATATGGTTGAGGGAGGTTGGATGGGCCAAAACACATCCTGTAATATTTGATTATATGCTGAAAATAAAGAATACACCTTATTGAACAAAGGAGCGCTTGCTGGGAGTCCTTTTATCAATTGTGTTGACTGTTATTGAAGGATAAAACTGTATCTTGTATTGCCAAAATGATAAAGAAAACCTACCCAAAAAAGTATTTTCTATGGATATTGAGTATGAAAATAATACATCTTCTGTTGTGGAGAGCTTCCTATATACATGATATTATCAGCCAACAGTGCCTAAAAAGGCTAAGTTAGGCAGACAATACACTAATATTTATAGAGGCCTTTAGTGTTTCAGGCATTTATCTATTTTATTATGAATATGTTTCCTGCTTTTGTTTTGACACTGACACATTAAGAATTTGTACTCTAAGGCCATTTTCACTGTAAATGAAATAAGCAAGTAAAAGGACAGTCAGACTCTGACTTTTGCACAGTGCTGTATGAATGGTTTTGTCAGATTAGGCATTCAAGGGCTTGGTTATGTCAAGGTCCTTAAACATAACCTCATCTACATACCCAGATGAAGTAGGATACTCATGTTAGTGGGAAGAAACTGGCATAGACATTTAGCTGTACATACCCCTATGACCTGTATAATAAAGCTGCAATGCCAGCATATCAGCCATCATGTTCAGGGCATCTGTCATGAGATGAGATGAGCATCTTGTCAGGAGTGAGGTCAGTGTTTGTTTTTTTTTAATACTAAACATTGGCACTACTGGGTGCATTGAGCATTATATATACATGTCAGTATAGGGAGGCATAATATATTTGCACTATAGGAGGCACTACAGGAGGAGCATTATATACTGGCACTATGGGGGGGACATTAGTCACTAGCAATACAAGGGGCGTAAGAGCATTATATACTAGTACTACAGGGGGAGAATTATATATATTGGCACTATAGGAGGCAAGGCACTAGAAGTGGAGCATTATATACTGGCACTACAGGGTGAGACAGAGGAGCATTATACAGTTAGGGCCAGAAATATTTGGACAGTGACACAAGTTTTGTTATTTTAGCTGTTTACTAAAACATGTTCAGAAATACAATTATATATATAATATGGGCTGAAAGTGCACACTCCCAGCTGCAATATGAGAGTTTCCACATCCAAATTGGAGAAAGGGTTTAGGAATCATAGCTCTGTAATGCATAGCCTCCTCTTTTTTAAGGGACCAACAGTAATTGGACAATGGACTCTAAGGGCTGCAATTAACTCTGAAGGCGTCTCCCTCGTACACCTGTAATCAATGAAGTAGTTAAAAGGTCTGGGGTTGATTCCAGGTGTGTGGTTTTGCATTTGGAAGCTGTTGCTGTGACCAGACAACATGCGGTCAAAGGAACTCTCAATTGAGGTGAAGCAGAACATCCTGAGGCTGAAAAAAAAGAAAAAATCCATCAGAGAGATAGCAGACATGCTTGGAGTAGCAAAATCAACAGTCGGGTACATTCTGAGAAAAAAGGAATTGACTGGTGAGCTTGGGAACTCAAAAAGGCCTGGGCGTCCACGGATGACAACAGTGGTGGATGATCGCCGCATACTTTCTTTGGTGAAGAAGAACCCGTTCACAACATCAACTGAAGTCCAGAACACTCTCAGTGAAGTAGGTGTATCTGTCTCTAAGTCAACAGTAAAGAGAAGACTCCATGAAAGTAAATACAAAGGGTTCACATCTAGATGCAAACCATTCATCAATTCCAAAAATAGACAGGCCAGAGTTAAATTTGCTGAAAAACACCTCAAGAAGCCAGCTCAGTTCTGGAAAAGTATTCTATGGACAGATGAGACAAAGATCAACCTGTACCAGAATGATGGGAAGAAAAAAGTTTGGAGAAGAAAGGGAACGGCACATGATCCAAGGCACACCACATCCTCTGTAAAACATGGTGGAGGCAACGTGATGGCATGGGCATGCATGGCTTTCAATGGCACTGGGTCACTTGTGTTTATTGATGACATAACAGCAGACAAGAGTAGCCGGATGAATCCTGAAGTGTACCGGGATATACTTTCAGCCCATATTCAGCCAAATGCTGCCAAGTTGATCGGACGGCGCTTCATAGTACAGATGGACAATGACCCCAAGCATACAGCCAAAGCTACCCAGGAGTTCATAAAAGTGGAACATTCTGCAATGGCCAAGTCAATCACCAGATCTTAACCCAATTGAGCATGCATTTCACTTGCTCAAATCGAGACTTAAGACGGAAAGACCCACAAACAAGCAAGACCTGAAGGCTGCGGCTGTAAAGGCCTGGCAAAGCATTAAGAAGGAGGAAACCCAGCGTTTGGTGATGTCCATGGGTTCCAGACTTAAGGCAGTGATTTCCTCCAAAGGATTCGCAACAAAATATTGAAAATAAAAATATTTTGTTTGGGTTATGTTTATTTGTCCAATTACTTTTCAGCTCCTAAAATGTGGAGTGTTTGTAAAGAAATGTGTACAATTCCTACATTTTCTATCAGATATTTTTGTTCAACCCTTCAAATTAAACGTTACAATCTGCACTTGAATTCTGTTGTAGAGGTTTCATTTCAAATCCAATGTGGTGGCATGCAGAGCCCAACTCGCGAAAATTGTGTCACTGTCCAAATATTTCTGGCCCTAACTGTATACTGGTACTATAGAGGTCATTATATATACTAATTTGTACTACAGGAGGCACTAAAGGGGAACATTATAGCACTATGTATATTGGTACTACAGGAGACACTACAGGGGGAGCATTATATACTGGTACTTCAAAGGGTATAGAAGAGCATTATATACTTGCACTACAAGGTTGGTACGAAGGAGCATTATATATATGCGCACTTCAGGCGGAACATTATATGCTAGCACTACAGTGGGGGACAGGAAGCATTATATACTGGCATTACAGAGGGGATGAGGAGCTTTATATATACCGAAACTATGGAGGTAGAGAAGAGCATTACATATAGTGGCATGATGGGTGGGTAGCAGCAAGATGCCACTGTTGGGGCATGAGGGTGGGGTGAATTATGGAAAAGTGAGTGACCTAATATGTCCATCTTGTAACCTCTGCAGAGACATAGCTGAAAGAACCTATCATGGCGGTCTGCTCTTAATGCAGAAGATGCAGAAGAACATCTACATCACATCTACATCAATTTTCGCTTCAGGCAGCAGAGAATCTACAATCGGCACTGATCATGTTTAGTACAATCCCATGTCATTCATAAAAGCATGTCATGCATAATACAATATGCTGTATAAACCTATATAATGATTAGCCCTGTATGATGCATAATTATATGAAAAGATTGTAATGCACAAAAGTTCTCAGCATTTCAAGCAATTGTATCACCATTTTAAAAAGTCTGTAGCGTAGATAATCATGCAATAATTTATTAAATGTCGCACTTTTATGGCTCTTCAATCCTGAAAAAATTCATGGAAATTATAATATCACATTCAATTACAATAACTATTAATAAGGAATATTCACACAGAGAAGCTAATTATGTACAAGTTATTTGAGCTGAATATAATTCCAATAAAAATGTTATGTACTCCATGTGCATTTCTTGTTTGTGTCACTCATCTTAATGTTATTGTTTCTTTTAAAGGGAACCTTTTGTTTTTGAGAGTTGCTCCATGACATTTACAGTTCTTGAAGGTGCTCCTTAGCAACAGAGTTCAACTGCTGTTAACATTCACTGTTACAAAGAACGGGGGCAACATGTTGCTAAGGAGCATCTGACACAATCATAAATGTTATTCAGCCACCTCAGTTATGGACAGTCTTCCCTTCATCCATGTTTATAAGTTCTTCTGCCGTTGAAGACATAAGATGCTTTTTGAATGACCATTTCTTTAAAGGGGTTTTCCGAGTTATATATATTGATGACCTATCCTCAGGATAGGTCATCAATATCAGATCGGCGGGGGTCGGACACCCGGCACCCCCGCCAATCAGCTGTTTGAAGAGGAGGCGCGCGCCGTATCAGTGCTGCCTCCTCTTCACTGTTTACATGCTGGCCTTAACGGGGTAGTGGTGAGTAGGTGTAATTACACCTAGACACCCTATTCATTTCTATAGGAAGAATCGCTTCCATAGAGGATAACTCGGAAAACCCCTTTAAGATACAGCCTTCTTCTTTCATTCCTCCATTTCATTATTTTAATACGGATAGGTAGACAAGCAATGCTATGTAGTGATGACTGAATCAATTCTAAATTAATTGGATTCATCATAATTTTCACATAAACATTGTGTCAATTCACTTTGGATGGATTGGACAAAACAGCGCCCACCATTTTACTTTTAATATTCAGTACGTTAGCAAGGGAAATGGGCAGGGGAGTTAAAGACAAAGGATCACATGAGCCTGAGGGGGAACCTGGCTGACAGGCTTGCCCACAATGTTTTGCAGTCAACCTGACAGGCAGTCAGGAGGGAGGATATTGGCTGGTCTATCAGAATCTATGAGAGTTAGGAAGCACATATGCCATTGTGAGTTCAGCCACGGATGTGATAGGATGTGTTTACCATGTCTCTGGCAGAAAACAGTTAGACACACAAGCCAACTATTTCAGAGTCTTGCAGGGACAGCGTTGGGATTGTGAAGAAGATATATTTATTTTGGAAGATATAATTATAAGTTATAAAGTCAGGTTTTATATTATTAGAGATAGCAAAACGGCAGTAAGTGTACTGTATGTCTTATAGTTAGGGCTGCTTGGAGCTGTTTATAATGCCATATATTGCATTGCATAAAGATAATTTAAAGAGACAATATGCTTTTTTCTGTGTATGATCCAGCCATTTTTGTCCAAAAACCTGTTGCAAAGCTTCTACTTTTCATAAATGTTTTATAGGCATATTCCCAGAATCCTGCATCAGCATATACTGCACCTTTTTATAACTGTTTATAACTGTGCAAATAATCTTATTTTATTGTGAATAGCATTGTATAGTGTGGTAACAGCCAAAGGATATTTAATTGTGCCTTGCCTTACAATGAATTATGGAATCCAGGAATAAAATAGACTTATACAGGCTAGGTGAACTAAAAAGTTTAACAAATGTGATTAAATAGAAGAATTATAAAACAGACAAACAACTTGCATACATACTAAAAATCAAACACTCTGACCTGTGTCCATTGAAAAAGCTCCCATGTTAACCGCCATTACAGGACAGACCCATATCGCTCTATCAACTGTCCTAGCCGTGGCACAGGCACATAGCCGATGCCTAATGATGGTGGAATACAAGAAAGTCTTCTGACATCCTTCCATATGAATGTTCCTTCAGAATGTAAAGCCTTGTGTTAACAAAAACAAATTTTCAAGTTCAATTTTCTGGACCCTCATATCCCCTCTTAAAGGTCTCAG
Organism: Rhinella marina; assembly: GCA_900303285.1. Classification (NCBI taxonomy): domain Eukaryota; kingdom Metazoa; phylum Chordata; class Amphibia; order Anura; family Bufonidae; genus Rhinella; species Rhinella marina. The sequence continues at coordinate 12,074 of ONZH01006656.1, forward strand.
GACCTCAACCCTTTAGAATGCGGTTTAAAGACAATAGAGGTCTGTATCTGTCTGCTTAATTAAAGGTACACGAACAAGTAATAATTAAAGGCATAGGTCCATTAAATAAACCTTGCAACACAAGCCTATATTTATTACCAAAAAACTTTTGACATTTTTTTTTTACTATTTATAAGTACTCAGTTAAGTGTATTTTACTGTGTCAATACCACTGCTGCATACTTTGTATTTTTAAACAGGCTGTTTGTTAACACTGTCAACCATACATTTACTCATAGCTATATGTCAGTCACATTATTTACTATCGCCGATTACAGGTTGTTTCCATAACCCTGCCCACCTCTGGCTTCAGCATACGACAGGTGTTCCTATTCTATTCTTTCTGTGAATGACTCAGTGGGAAATAAATGAATTCCTTATTCCAATGTCAGCATAATCCAACAGGATTTACAGAAGTTACCAAATACTGTTCACAGAATATGGTGTGTATTAGGTTGTGTATTTTGTTTTCGTACCTCTACATTATTTTATCATTTCTCTCTCTTTTTTTGCATCTCTGGGTGTGTTTCTTAATATTCCAACTGTAAAGGTTCATTTGATTCATGCCCTGTTCATGGACACTGGGCACTAATATGAATCCAATTGTTCTTTTCACATAGAGAAATATGTATTCTTCTGTATACCATTCACTGGTAGAAATATGAATTGACTAGCAATTTGCCAGAATTACAAGAGAAATAAGAATTGGTTTCCATTCAGACAAATAAGGTGCAGAACAAAGATAAGAGCCCAAATGAAGTGTTTTCAAGAAGGTGTAATTCTTCATTTGAACATCAGCATGATTCAAGAATAGAAATCACACTGCTCTAAACCCAAACAAACACTTGAGTAAATGGAAAGGCTATTGGCTCTAGGCTTGTCACACTGAACAGACAGATCAAATCTTCCATATGTAAATTAGCACTGAGATCATAGTCATTGGAGTGATGTGAACAAGAGATTCCTATTCTGAATATGTTAATACGAAGCAACAATAGTGAATATATACCAATCTTATAATGGCATGAGAGGGATTTTTGCATTTATGATAATATTGTTTCTAGTCTACTTCAATCATTGTAGTAGAGAAGATCATATCATTCTTTTGTTTTGGTAAATTTAGAAATACAGTCTTGGTATTGTTAATGGATCAGAACCACAAGACTGCATTCAGCGTTATATTTTCAGCAGTGGCAGTGCTTGCACACTATAGAAAAAAACACCAGCCCATGTGAGCTCTCATGGTCCTGGCCACCAAAGAGGGTGGCGCTTTTTCTTACAGTGTGCAAGCATGGCCACCACTGATGGATTGTAGGGTGGTCGTAACCATGGAAGCGAGTAGTGTATAATGCAATGGCAAAACGAATCAAGGAAGCAATATAGATAACAACAATACATTAGTAAGTGGTAGAGATGCGCGAATCATCCAAAATTCGCTTTGCCGAATGTTTGTCGAATTTTTTAAACGATTCGTACTTAATACGAGGCTATTCAGTCGAAGCTGCGTACAAATCATTTGTTATTCTGTCGTGTTCTGCGAACATTCCTGTGAATACTTACCCTTTAGTGTAGTCTAGTCCCGCACAAAGAACTAATATACAGTAAAAGTACGCTACTTAACTGAATATGTATGCATTAGCGTACAAATCATCAGATGTGTAGCATTAGAGTATAAATTATATGATGCGTACGTAGCATTAGTGTACAAAGATTTCAGAAGAATCTTCCGAAGCAAATCTAAAAATATTCGGATTCGCTTCGGTGTAAAAAATTATCAAGATTCGTATCAAATCTACGATGCAGCGAATAGATTCGCTCATCTCTTCTCTAGTTAGTGGCTTGTATTAACTTTCTCTACATGATAAATGTCACTTGCTGAAGTGAGACAACCCCTTAACGTATTAAGTGTCAAATTACAGGGGTTTTCCAGGTGTGTTTAATCTTGAGAGTAGGTCATCAAAATTAAATACCCTGAACACCATTTAATGCTTGCTCTGTAATACAAACTTTCTCACCCATATTGCCAAAAGTGCATTGTGCAGTTGGAATAGAAAAACTTTCCTCCACTTCTGTAATGCTAAGTTTGTCTTCAATTTTAAAAGACATAATAGATCTCTACAAGCACAGCATGAGTAATAGGTACACTTTCATAGAATGAATTTTCTTTTCATTTGTAAAAGAATAATTTGGTAGTTTATTTGCCATTAGGTTTAGGATAGGTTTACGTCTGCAATAGAGCCTCTGTTGCAGATTCCAATATATTTTAAAGAAATAACAGAGTAGCATGCAATGAAATTTTTTTATGGTAAAATGAATCCACCACTATCACAGAACCCTGAACAACCCCATGAATGCTACCTTAGGAAGCAACACCTAGATAAATGTCTGTGAAATGATCTAAAAATCGTATAGTAGACAATAAGGACTCCTCTTTCAAGAAAATGTAAGGTTTATCCCAGATATTCAGAACAAAGTTTACAGGTTTCTAACAACATTGCATCAATTTTTATGTAAATTTAATTTTGACATAGTTTGGTTATGAAATGGTTGTCCATTCCCCTATCTAAACAGCCCAATTCTTGAAACTATATGAAATAAAAAATATAGAAATACATTTATTGTAGTAAATCTGATACACATATGGAGTAGCTTTCAAGACACATTCAAAATTGTACTAGTTTTGTTTTATGCAATTATTTAGCTCTATTGACATAGCAATTAAGACCGTATGCCCTCAGCAGTGTGCACAGAGATGTACAATAGAGCAGAAGACCATACAGCTCCTTAATGAGGAGCCATAATACTTTTAAGTGCTAGTATACAGGCTTCATCTAGCATACTGTGCATATGGCGTGTGAAGGATGACATTAAAAAAAAAATTGGAGTCCTATGAAATCTAACTTTGGATAAAAAGTTGTACAGTAGAAGCTCTATCACCTTAACACAGCCACAATTCATCTAACAGATAAACAGTACACAATACGGAAAGCAAATAATATACAAAGGGACTTTACTTTTTGTGCAGACTGAGGAATATATTACAAGTTGTTTGCCAACAGAATTTAACCAACAGAAGGGACAATAGGAGGTTAGACCAAGAGGTGGATTTAACGGGAGAGATGGAGCAGTAGACCAGGGCTAGTCCTCCATTGGACATAAGGTTGCCAGTCACTGAATTCATTTGTATTTTATACGTCAATACAACTGAAGATGTTAGCGGTGCAAAGGAACCTTGCTTGACTCCCTGCCCTGTATTATGGTGCCTTCACAAAGTGCTATGACATTATCCTGCTGCTTGCATTGGTCTGCAGGAGCCTGGTCTGGAGAGGCTAATTCTCTGCTGAGTGATACCAGAAAGTCATCTGGGTACAACTGCAAGGGGTTAATCAATTTACACTCATTCAATGTTGTACTCACCTCTTACACAGAATGCAAATTGAGTATAAAAGCATACCCCAAACAGTCCACACACCCCAAATACATACTACCACTACCTGTCATTATGGCCAATAAGATGCCAATTTTTAATACACACGTACAGGCAGACACACACTCTTAGAAAAAATATGGATTATTATAGCATACAAAGATCAAACTAAAATAAAGACTAAACATTAAAAAAGCATTTAAAACTTTAATATAAAAAGATAGAGAGGTTATGAAATATAAAATGACATACAAATAATCAAAACAGTTATACATTAAAAGAAGAAACTAACAGGAGCCCTAACACAAGTCTTTCTATTGCTTTGAGGGTAGGCAGAGCAATAAATTCATACCTCATTCCTTGGCTGGCTCTCTAAAATATGAACACCATTTTATTGTTTCAAACCTGTTATATATTTTGACTCCTTGCATCTGGTTCCAGAGCTATCCTTCTGATTGATTATCCAAATGTAACTGTCAATTAATAAGGGGGCAAGTACCATGTATATTGAACTGGCATAGTTCCTTGATTAACTTTAGAATGTGAGATTGGGGATGGTAAGTGAAGATAGACAGATATCCATTTGTCAGTCCTTTTAATCTTGTAGAAAGCAGAACCAATTGTCAAAATTCTCACTCTTTGCCTGGCCAAAAGAAACCCCCCTTAGTTCTGGGCACATGGTTCAACACACAAAAGTTTGTGTAACAGCGGCTGCTGACCGCCTATGTTCCCCTACTTACCGCCGTGATTCTAGGCTCCGTGTTTGGAGCTGATCAGCTGCCGTTTTTCCCCATTCATTGTTGCAGTCCTGGGCTCTGTTTATGCAGACATTGTCCTTCCTGGACTCCGCTCCATGGTTTCCTTCCAGCCCAGTACACAGCATGCTTTCCAGCCTGTTCCCTGTAGCACTTCCTTAAGGGTCGGCGTGTGTCACTTCCTGTGATTTATGGGTGTAGCACGTTACTGTGCTAATCCTACAGTTCTCTTTCACCTATATAAGTGGCCCAGCCCCCCTCATAGGTACATGAGCGTCAAAGGTCCTTGTGTCCTGCAAAGGTTGCTGTTGTCTGTGCTGAGGTTCCTGTATACCTGACTCGTGATTGTGTTTCTGGACTCTGCTACCTGTTTCATCCTTACCTGCTCTGTCTCGACATGATTGCCTGACCTGTACCTGTGACGCCTGCTCTGACCCATTGCTTGTTTGACTTTGCCTCATCCTTTGGTCCTGCACTGTTGCTCCTGGTTACGACTCAGTCTGCTGACTACGACTGTACCTCTGGTACCTTGCACTGGTACCCCCTGGTCCACCTGGACCAGCTGCCTCATGTGCCAATCCTCATCAAGAGGTGGTGACCTGGTGTTCCCCTTGGAAAGTATATCCTCACCATCAGGGGTACTGTGAAGAACAAGGGGTTTACTTATATAACACCCTTAGAGGAGGTTGGTCACATGGCACAGCAGGTTCACACCCGATGGTTTGTGACAGTGTGCTGCCTTTTCTCCAGAAAGTAAACATTTTGTGGCCAGTAACATTGCAGTATGGCATCTTCGGCAGGTAAGCACACCTTATGTAGTGGGTGGACATTTTTTATGCAGAGGGCATAGCTTGGGGCCATATTAAATCAGGGGACACGTTAAGGGGCCATAGATAAACTGTGGGGACCATATTAATTCAGGGGCACAGTTTTTGTGTCATATTTAGTAAAGGGCATAGTGTAAGAGACATATTTTATTCAGAGGCCACATTGCACATTGTGTGTCAGTTTTATTCAGAGACACAGCATGGGGCATAGTTTTATTCAGGCAGCACTGTTCTTTTTCAGGGGGACAGTGTGGGGCTTACTTTTATTTAAGGACACAGTGTGAGGCATACAGTAGTTATATTCCAGGGGCATAATATGTGTGACTTATTTCAGGGGCACAGGGTGTGGAATTGCTCCAAAAGCGAGGAGCTGAGGACATCTGGAAGCAATCTCTGAAGAAATGAGTCATGGCTGGGAGAACTCATTGTAAAGGTATAGAATAGACGGAAAATGTACATGCTTTTAAGTGTATTCAAATGAAATTCAAGCACTTTTACATGAAGTAAAGGGATTGTTCCATCGTGGCCTTTCATGACCAAGATAGGAATAGCCCTCAGTAAGAGTCAAAGAAACAGCTATGCATCCAGCACTCTGCTGCTTTTCCTACTTTCTATAAGTCCTGAGTTACTGAAAAAGTAAATAGTTTGCTGTTCTGTGCTGTTTACATATATCCCATTCACTGCTATGGGAGGTACAGAAACAGCAGAGCACTCTTGGATGTTTCCCTAATTCCCACCACCCCAGGACGGCGATTACTGTGGGTTATTATTAGTGCGAGTTAATAGAAGTATCCAAAGTAGACTTCGATCGGGAAAATTTGAATTACCGTGAAGCCGAATTTCCTCATGCTTCATGGTAACGAATCAATTTTCACTGAAATGCTGGTAAAAAAAATTACACTTACCTCATCCATTTGAGTGTGAAGAGACTGCCACGGCCATTTTGATTGAAGATCCCGTGCAAAATCTTGTGCGCGGTGATTTATGATGTCACCACTCCGGCCTGCCAGATGATGTCATCACGCACTGTGCGAGGTTTCACAGGGGATCTTCAATCAAGATGGTTGTGGCGGCCTCTTTGCACTCAAATAGATGAGGTGAGTATTATTATTATTTTTTAACTGATTAACCCCTGAAAGCCATGATCAGCAATGAACACTGTGATAAAATGACAGAAATGAAGACCATGTATCAAAATAAACATTGTCATCTCAATTTATTCTTACGTAAACATTAAACTTATGATAGGACTATTTGTGTGTTCACCACTTTCTAGGATTTTTAGAATCATAAAATTCATTTTATTTTTACTTTTATTTTACAATAACCAAATGTGTTGATAAATCTTCTGTTGCAGATGAGTGGTGGTTTATTAATTATAAACTGATACAGTACAACGGCTACAGGCTCTACTGTAGGGATGGGCTGCACCTCAATGGGGAAGGGGCAGCTGTTTTGGGGGAGAAGATGGCTAGAAGGCTGGAGGAGTGTTTAAACTAGGGACTGGGGGGGAGGGTAACTACATTATAAATGGGGAAGATAGTGCAGATAGAGACCTGGGGCAAGGTAATGGAACTGGGGGAGGAATGGAAGGGGGAACTAGAACAGTGCAGAAGGAAAGGTGTAGGGGAAAAAATATATATAAACCTTTTAACTGTATGTACACTAATGCCAGAAACCTGACTAATAAAACTGGTGAATTGGAATTAGTGATGTGTGAGGAGGACTATGACATAGTGGGAGTAACTGAGACATGGCTGGATGATACCTATGACTGGGCAGTTAACGTACAAGGTTACAGTCTGTTTAGAAAGGATCGCCAAAACCGGAGAGGGGGAGGGGTCTGCCTTTATGTAAAGTCCTGTCTAAAGCCCACACTCTGGGAAGATATAAGTGAGGGACATGAACATGTGGAGTCACTGTGGGTAGAAATAAATGGAGCCAAAAACAATAATAAAATACTAATAGGACTTTATTATAAACCACCTAATATACCAGAGTCCACAGAAAATCTACTTCTAAATGAAATAGACGAGGCGGCAAAACATAATGAGGTCGTTATTATGGGGGATTTCAACTACCCAGATATAGACTGGGAAACTGAAACCTGTATATCTCATAAAGGAAACAGGTTCTTGGAAATAACCAAAGACAATTACCTTTCCCAGCTGGTTCAGGACCCGACTAGAGGGAAGGCCTTACTGGACTTAGTATTAACCAATAGACCTAACAGAACAACAGATGTGCAGGTCAGGGGACACCTGGGAAATAGTGACCATAATATAATAACCTTCCAACTGTCATTGAAAAGAGCGTTTCTTCAGGGAGGAACAAAAATACCAAACTTAAAAAAAGCTAAATTTAGTCAACTAAGAGAGGCCACAGGCCTAACTAACTGGGACAAAGTCCTCAAAAATAGAAATACAGCCACAAAATGGGATATTTTTAAAAGCATCCTAATATCTATTGTAAGAGGTACATACCTTATGGGAATAAAAGGTTAAGGAACAAGAAAAAAACAATTTGGATAAATAGAGCTGTAAAGAAAGCAATAAATGACAAACAGAAAGCATTTAAATCACTAAAACAGGAGGGGAGCGAGGAAGCATTGAAAAACTATAAGGAAAAAAATAGAATATGTAAAAGACAAATAAAAACAGCCAAACTAGAGACCGAGAGATTAATCGCCAAAGAGAGTAAAACTAACCCTAAAATGTTCTTTAATTATATAAATGGTAAAAAGTATAAATCTGAAGGTGTCGGCCCCTTACAGAGTAATGAGGGGGGAGTTGCAGAGAGCGATGAGGAGAAAGTAAAGCTACTAAATATCTTTATCTCCACTGTATTCACTGAGGAAAATAAACTGTCAGATGAAATGCAGAATATAAAAGTAAATTCCCCATTAAAAATACCCTGTCTGACCCAGGAAGAAGTAGAGCTGCGTCTTAAAAAGATTAAAATAGACAAATCGCCAGGACCGGATGGCATACACCCCCGTATCCTAAGAGAATTAAGTAATGTCATCGCCAGACCCTTATTTCTGATATTTAAGGACTCTATACTGACAGGGAGTGTTCCACAGGATTGGCACATAGCAAATGTGGTGCCAATATTCAAAAAGGGTCCAAAAACAGAGCCCGGGAACTATAGGCCGGTAAGTTTAACATCTGTCGTGGGTAAACTGTTTGAGGGTTTTCTAAGAGATGCTATCTTGGAGTACCTCAATGAAAATAAGCAAATAACTCCATATCAGCATGGCTTCATGAGGGATCGGTCATGTCAAACCAATTTAATCAGTTTCTATGAGGAGGTAAGTTCTAGACTGGACCGCGGCGAATCAATGAATGTCGTATATCTGGACTTCTCCAAAGCATTTGACACGGTACCACATAAAAGGTTAGTATATAAAATGAGAATGCTTGGACGGGGAGAAAATGTCTGTATGTGGGTAAGTAACTGGCTCAGTGATAGAAAACAGAGGGTGGTTATTAACGGCACATATTCAGATTGGGTCACTGTCACTAGTGGGGTACCACAGGGGTCAGTATTTGGCCCTATTCTCTTCAATATATGTATTAATGATCTTGTAGAAGGCTTGCACAGTAAAATATCAATTTTTGCAGATGACACTAAACTGTGTAAAGTAATTAACACAGAAGAGGACAGTACACTGCTACAGATGGATCTGGATAGACTGGAGGCTTGGGCAGAGAAGTGGCAGATGAGGTTTAACACTGACAAATGTAAGGTTATGCATATGGGAAGGAATAATGCAAGTCACCAGTACATACTAAATGGTAAAATATTGGGTAACTCTGATACGGAAAAGGACCTAGGAATTTTAGTGAACAGCAAACTAAGCCGTAGAAACCAGTGTCAGACAGCTGCTGCCAAGGCCAATAAGATAATGGGTTGCATCAAAAGAGGCATAGATGCCCGTGATAGAACATAGTCCTGCCACTTTACAAATCACTAGTCAGACCACACATGGAGTACTGTGTACAGTTCTGGGCTCCTGTGAACAAGGCATAGCAGAGCTGGAGAGGGTTCAGAGGACGGCAGCTAAAGTAATAACTGGAATGGGTGGACTACAGTACCTAGAAATATTATCAAAATTAGGCTTATTCACTTTAGAAAAAAGACGACTGAGGGGAGATCTAATAACTACTGTATGTATAAATATATCAGAGGTCAGTACAGAGATCTCTCCCATGATCTATTTATCCCCAGGACTGTGACTGTGATGAGGGGACATCCTCTGCATCTGGAGGAAAGAAGGTTTGTACACAAACATAGAAGAGGATTCTTTACGGTAAGAGCAGTGAGACTATGGAACTCTCTGCCTGAGGAGGTGGTGATGGTAAGTTCACTAAAAGATTTCAAGAGGGGCCTGGATGTATTTCTGGAGTGTAATAATATTACAGGTTATAGTTACTAGAGATGGGTCGTTGATCCAGAGAGTAATTCTGATTGCCTGATTGGAGTCGGGAAGGATTTTTTTTCCCTAAATTGGGTAAAATTGGCTTCTACCTCACAGGGTTTTTTTGCCTTCCTCTGGATCAACTTGTAGGAAAACAGGCTGAACTGGATGGACAGATGTCTTTTTTCAGCCTTATAAACTATATTACTATTAGAGATGAGCGAGCACTAAAATGCTCGGGTGCTCGAATTTTTCCCGATGCTCGGGTGCTCGTTTCAAATAACGAACCCCATTGAAGTCAATGGGAGACTCGAGCATTTTTTGCAGGGGACCAAAGCTCTGCACAGGGAAGGTTGCGTGAAAACCTGGAAACCTAAGAAAATGATGGAAACACCACGGAAATGGATAGGAAACAGCAGGGGCAGTATGCATGGATGCCTCTGAGGCTGCCTAATCGTACCATTATGCCAAATTCTGGGCAACAGCCTGGTGGTGACCCTCAAGACAATTGTGCTGACACAGACCAAGATGGGCAAGGCACATGCCCATCACATGTTAGTAAAGCACCCAACTAGGTGCAACGAAGGTCCATCACCGCCTGCGGGTGACACCACTGCCCATGCTGGCACTGCTGTCCTATCCCCTGCCCCACGACGCAGGCATAAGCCTGACACAGCGTGGTAACAGCTTGGTGACCAAGTTAGATTGAGGTAGCAGGTGAACCACCCAAAAATTTATCCTGACACAGCATGGCGGTGAACCCAGAGTGACCAAGTGAGACTGAGGTAGCAGGTGAAGCACTAATAATTTTACCCTGACACGGAATGGCGGTGAACGTCAGACGCCGCCTGCATGAGATTAGGGATAGAGCTGCTGTCTGTCAGGGAGAGTGTTAGGGCCTCAATTTAGATATTGGTTAGGCAAGAATCACCCACAAAGAACCCAACAGCCCTTCTAAGGGCTAGAAGCACCTTTTTTTTGGCTCCTCCTGGCTGCTGCATGAGATTAGGGATAAAGCTGCTGTCTGTCAGGGAGAGTGTTAGGGCCTCAATTTAGATGTTGGTGAGGTAGGAATCAACCACAAAAAACCCAACAGCCCTTCTAAGGGCTACAAGCACCTTTTTTTTTTTGGTCTCCTCCTGGCTGCTGGCTGGGACTTGTAGTGCAGCTACCGCCATCTTGGCTGCACACTGTTAGGGCGTGAAATTAAAATGTGGTTAGGCAGGAATCATACACAAAGAACCCAACGATCCTTCTAAGGGCTACAACGATCTTTTTTTTGTCCTCCGCTCGGCTGCTGGCTGGGACTTATAGTTCGGCTACCGCCATCTTGGCTGCACGCTGTGCACAGCAACTGGTGGCAGAAGGGACAGCACGTGGTCCACACAGACCCAAAAGAAATTGCCCAAAGTCGTCTCAGTACTCATTTTTGCTGCTGCTGTACCTTGGCTTGCTGAGATCTGTAGTGCAATCTAGGGAATATGTTTTTTCTCTCAGTTATATATATTACAGCCCTGTGAACAATTATGTCGTGTGCTGTACAGTAGCGTCAGTCTAGGGTATACGTTTTTTCTCTCAGTTATATATCCTACAGTGCAGTACATAATTCTGTCATGTGCTGCACACTAGCCAGAGTCTAGAAAATATACATTTTTTTAATCTCATTCATATATCCTACAGTGCAGTGAAAAATTGTGTGGTGTGCGTTATACTAGCGGCAGTCTAGAGTATACATTTTTTCCCTCAGATACATTTAATACAGCCCAGTGAAAAATTCTGTGGTGTGTGGTACACTATCCGCAGTCTAGAGAATACGTTTTTGGCCTCAGATATTAATTTGACAGTTTAGTGATTACACAAAATGTTGAACCTAAGGGCTAAGGGTCAAGGACGTGGGTGTCCAAGTGATGTAGAGGGGCAGAGGCCGTGGTCCTGGGCAGGGTGACACAGTACCTACTGATGAGGGAGCAGTGGAACGCTTCAGAGTTTCGCTCCCTATCTTCATCTCGCAACTTACAAGGTCACGTGGTACACCGCTATTGAAACCACAACAGTGCGAACAGGTGATGATGTGGATAGCGGATAATGTGTCCAGTAATTTATCCACCACCCAGTCTTCCACACAGTCCACCCACTTTAGCCAAGGGAGTAGACCTCTGGCTCCTCCAGCTCAACCTGGAAAATATGGATTCAGATCCAGCATACTGACAGGAAGTCTTTTCAGGACCCTACCCAGAGACACAAACCACTGCTGAACAGCAACCTGAGCAGTTGCTCTGTCCCGATGCCCAAAATTTAGAACTTTCGCAGTCTGTGGGTGATGAGAGTGTGGACTTAGTGCAAGTAGTGCGTCAAGAGGTGTCAGATGATGATGAGACACGGTTGTCAGACATTGACGCTGTTGTCAGGGCAGGTAAGTCCCAGGGGGGAGCAGAGTGAGGAATCGGAGGAAGAGCAGGTGGATGATGAGGTGACTGACCCGAGCTGGGTTGGTAAGCCTAGTCAAGACAGTGCTTCTGAGGGGGAGGCAAGTGCAGCACCAGAACAGGTTGGAAGAGTGAGTGGGGTGGGCAGAGGGAGAAGCAGGGCCAGAGCAAGTAGATCAGCAACTGTTTCACGGAATGAAGCTCCCGTGGCGAGGCCTAGATGTTCGCAAGTCTGGAGGTTCTTTAAAGAAAGTGAGGATGACCGACGGACTGTAGTGTGCAACTTGTGCCACACCAGGATCAGCAGGGGAGGCACCACTACCAGCCTAACCACTACCAGCATGCGCAGGCACACGACTCAATGGAACCAAGGCCGTTCACCTCCTGCGGATCACACCACTGCTCCTTCCTCTGTGTCACATGCTGGCTTAGTGAGTCAACCCCCAGGCCAGGACCCCGGCATGAGCGCCTCCCACCCTACAACCACCCCTTCACCTCCACAATCCTCCACACCCTACACCAATGTGTCCCAGCGCAGCGTTTAGCTGTCTTTGCATCAGACATTGGAGCGCAAGTGAATACAATTCCACCCACCCACATGCACAAGCCCTAAACGTCCACATTTTCAAACTGCTGACCCTGGAGATGCTGCGCTATAGACTGGTATAGATTGAGGCTTTCCGCAACCTGATGGCAGTGGCTGTCCCTCGGTACTTTGTCCCCAGCCGCCACTATTTTTCACGATGTGCCGTCCCAGCCCTACACCAGCACGTGTCAGAGAACATCGTCTGTGCCCTCACCAACGCGGTTACTGAGAAGGTCCACCTAACCACGGACACGTGGACAAGTGCTGGCGGGCAGGGACACTATATCTCCCTGACGGCACATTGGGTTAACTTGGTGGAGGCTCGGACCGAGTCTGACCCTGGGGCCGCTCATGTAATGCCCACACCGAGGATTGCTGGGCCTACCTTGGTCACAGTTTCTCAGACTTATTATGCCTCTTCCTCCAAACCCTCCTCCTCCTACTCTCAAATACAATCTGTGAGCACGGCGCCTTCAGTCGGTAGCTCTAGGCGCAGCAGCACTGCCGTGGATAAGCGTCAACAGGCGGTGCTGAAACTGCTGAGCTTAGGTGACAAGAGGCACACCGCCCAAGAGCTGTTACAGGGCATCACGGCGCAGACCGATCTTTGTCTGGCGCCGCTGAAGCTCAAACCAGGCATGGTTGTGTGTGACAACGGACGTAACCTGGTGGTGGCTCTGCAACTCGGCAGACTCACACATGTGCCATTATACACCAATACTATTTCCCAAAGTAACAACAACCCATATAAACACTGCATATAAAACCTGCCTGGTCCACGTGTTTAATCTTGTGGTTCAGCGGTTCCTCAAGACCTACCCCAATATGTCTGATTTGCTCACCAAGGTGCGACGCATCTGTGTGCATTTCTGCAAGTCAACCACAGATGCTGCCACTCTCAGGGCAGTGCGACGGCGCTTACAACTGACAGCTCACCGACTGTTGTGCGATCTGCCCACACAATGGAATTCCACATTACACATGTTAGCCAGGGTTTATTAGCAGTGCAGAACGATTGTAGACTGCCAGATGACAACTTCCACGAGAACTGGTAGTCAGGTTAGTCAGCTTCCTCAAGTCTACAATGAGGAGTGGACGTGGATGTCTGATATCTGTCAGGTGTTAAGCCACTTTGAGGAGTCAAAACAGATGGTCAGTGGCGATGCCGCCATTATCAGCGTCACCATCCCGCTGCTTTGTCTGCTGAAAAACTCACTGCTCAGCATGAAGTCAGAGGCTTTGCGCTTGTCACAGGAGATGGGGGAAGAAGATACGTTGCTTGATAGCCATACTACCCTCAGGTCTGTTTCTCAGCGCGTATTGGAGGAGGAAGAGGAGGAAGAGAAGGAGACTTTGGGTGAGAGTGAAGAGGGTACCTATGCTCATTCCTTCTTATCTGTTGAGCGTGTATGGGCTGAAGAGGAGGAGTTGGAGGAGGAGGAAATGGAGAGTCAGCCTATTGAGGAAAGGGAATTCTTTCGTGTTGGGACTCTTGCGCACATGGCTGACTTCATGTTAGGCTGCCTTTCCCGTGACACTCGCATTTTTGCCAACACCGATTACTGGGTGTTCACCCTCCTGGACCCCCGGTACAAGCAGAACTTTTCCACTCTCATTCCTGTAGAGGAGAGGAGTATGATAGTGAATCAATATCAACAGTCCCTGGTGCACAAGCTGAGACTATCCTTTTCATCTGACACCACTAGTGGCAGAGGACGTAGTTCTGTGGGCAAACTAGCAGGGGAGAGGAGGGGAGCAGGCAGCTTGTCAAGCACTGGCAGGGAAACACTCTCCAAGGCCTTTGCCAGTTTTATGGCACCCCAGCAAGACTATGTCACCCGTCCCCCAGTAGGGGGGAGCTGTTCAGAAAGATGGTGAGGGAGTACCTAGCTGACCATACCAACATCCTGCGTGATCACTCTGCTCCATACAACTACTGGGTTTCAAAGCTGGACACGACAACTGGCGCTGTACGCCTTGGAGGTGTTGGCCTGCCCTGCTGCTAGCGTGTTGTCAGAGCGGGTCTTCAGTGCAGCTGGTGGCATCATCACTGATAAGCGTACATGCCTGTCAACTGATAGCGCTGACAGGCTGACGTTTATTGAAATGAATAAAGCCTGGATTTCACCAGAATGCAAATCTCCACCGGGGGAAAGCAGCTCAACAGGAAGATTCTTTATGTATCCTCTCCTCCTCTTCGCACACAAACGCTGAGCCAACAGGCAATGTTTCTGAGGGCCAACTGGCACTCTTTACAAACAATGTTTACGGAGGGCCTCCTCTCCAATAAATGTTTTAGGAGCGTCAACTACAGACACTCAAAAACAATTTTACAGGAGGGTCAACTACAGACACTCCAAAACAAATTTCTGGAAGGCTCACCTACAGCCATTTGACTGCAATCTCAGTCTGACCAAGGCATTGGTGGTGTCACCGTCATGCTGTATCAGTGTAAAATTTTATGTGCTTCACCTGCTACCTGAGTGTAACTTGGTCACTCTGGGTTCACCGCCATGCTGTGTCAGTGTAAAATTTTATGTGCTTCACCTGCTACCTGAGTGTAACTTGGTCACTCTGGGTTCACCGCCATGCTGTGTCAGTGTAAAATTTTATGTGTTTCACCTACTACCTCAACTAACTTGGTCACTTGTTGGTGTCAACACTAGAGTGCGGCTACTATACGGCACACGATAGAATTGTTCACTGCACTGTAGTATATATAACTGAGAGAAAAAAAGGAATTTTTAGACTGCGGCTAATTTACCACAAACCACTCCATTTTTCACTGGACTGTAGTACATATAACTGAGAAAATACATATTTTATAGATTGACGCTGCTGTACAGCACACTACAGAATTGTTCACTGGACTGTAGTATATATATGAGAAAAAAACTTAGTCTTTAAATGGCGGCTATTTTACCGCAAACCACTACATTTTTCACTGGACTATAGTACATAAAACTGAAAAAAAATACTTATTTTATAGACTGACGCTACTGTACAGCACACTACATAATTGTTCACTGGACTGTAGTGTATAGAAATGACAGAAAAACGTATTCCCTAGACTGACGCTACTGTACAGTACACTACATAATTGTTCACTGGACTGTAGTGTATAGAAATGAGAGAAAAACGTATTCCCTAGACTGACGCTACTGTATAGTACACTACATAATTGTTCACTGGACTGTAGTGTAGAGAAATGACAGAAAAACGTATTCCCTAGACTGCACTACAGAACTCAGCAAGCCAAGGTGCAGCAGCAGCAAAAATGAGTACTTTGGGCAATTTATTTTGGGTCTGTGTGGACCACGTGCAGTCCCTTCTGCCACCAGTCACTGTGTACAGTGTGCAGCAAAGATGGCGGTAGCTGCACTACAAGTCCCAGCCAGCAGCCTGGATGAGACCAAACAAAAAAGGTGCTTGTAGCCCTTAGAAGGGCTGTTGGGTTCTTTGTGGGTGATTCCTGCCTAACCAACATCTAAATTCAGGCGCTAACACTCTCTCTGACAGACAGCAGCTCTATCCCTAATCTCATGCAGACGGCGTATGGCACGAGCAGCGCGGGACCAGATTCTTATATTCCCAGGTCATCTGATCTGGCCAGCCAATCCCTGCTATCGACTTGTAGGTGCCCCACGTGATGCTAGGAGGTACCAAAGACTCTCCTGCATGTTGATTGGCTGAAAAAAGGCGCCTAACATGCAGGAAGAGGAAGTTGCCATTTCCTCGAGGATCGCAATATGCTCGTCCGAGTAGCGAGCATATGCGAATACCGTAATGCTCGAACGAGCATCAAGCTCGGACGAGCATGTTCGCTCATTTCTAGTTACTATGTATGTTACTATGTTAATACTTTGCCCCATTTATTATGCATTATTATAAATAAGACAGTATAGTATTTGCACATGTAGGGGTGGACTGACCATCAGGGAATTTGGTCAGTGCTGGGGAGGGGTTCATGGTTATGAGTTGTATTTTTCAATGGCACTTTTTCTGGGAGGGAGATGGGAAAAACTGCAATACTGCCACTGCGTTTCTACGTTATAAATTTTATGGCGTTCATTTTACGGTATAAATAACATAACATCTTTATTCTCTGGGTCACAGTGATACCAAATACACATAGTTTTTTTTTACGTTGTACTACTTTTTTGCAATAAAGCCCCTTTTTTTTAAAGAAAAAAAATGTTTTTGCATTGCCGCTTCTCAAGACCCATAACTTTTTTATTTTTCTTTGTATGGATTTGTGTGAGGGCTTGATTTTTGCGGGACGACTTGTCTTTATCATTGGTATGTATCATTTTGGAGTAAATGACGCTTTTTGATTGCTTATTACTAACTAAGAATAAATTAGCAATTTCGTCTTTTTTTTTTACCGTAGGGGATAATTTATGTGATATTTATGTAGTCCGGGTCGTCAAGGACGCAGCAATACCAAACATATGGGAAAGATTTTTTTTTTGCTATTTATTTCATTGAAAGGCGTATTTTCAAAGGAAAAAAGTGTAATTTTTAAGGGGATTTTTTTTAATTGAGTAAATGTTTTTCTTTTTTTTAAATTTTTTTTACACTTCAAAGGGACTATAACAAACAGCATTTTGATTGCTTTTAAAATGCAATGCATTATCCCTATAGTGCATTGCATTTTAATGGCAATGCTATTCTAACATTGACCAGCAGGCTGCGCCAGAGAGGCACAGCCTGCTGGAAATTTCTCAAGGCTGGTCTGGGGCCTTCATAGGCCCCAGTCAGCCTTCCCACACATCAGCACCCTGCGATCGCATTTTCAGGGTGCCGATGGGAGACAGAGGGAGCCCGTTCCCTCTGTCAGCACTTTACATGCAGCGGGCGCCATTGTCCCGCGGCATGTAAAGTGTTAAACAGCTTGGATCGTCACTCCTGCCAGTCTGGGCTTTTAGAGCAGGGCCCGTAAAAAAAGCGGCGGTCCAGCCTAAGGCCCCTTAGTGACCGCTGTAAAAAGGCATGTGGGTGGTCACTAAGGGGTTAAGTACCACTTATAGGATGAAGTGCATCCCTCCCATTCACTGTGATTAGATACCTTCCTCTTTGCATTGTACCCGAGTGGCAGATTGCACAATATTTTTTGTCTCCATTTTGAGTTTGTGTGCATTCATATCAGTTTATTCATTTGCAGTCAAAAAAAGATGATGAGTTCATATATTTTATTTTCTTTCTCAAAAACGTATGATTCCTTTTACAATCTAGGTATCACAAGGATGAATTGCTGTAATACTATTAAAAGTCAAATATATCACATGATCAAATTATCCATGCTTCTGTCTACAATGCACATCTAACCTACTTGAAGGAGTAGAAAAGTCTGTCTTGTCCAGCGCTGGCACCTAAGATCACTAAGATGTAGGATACATCAAATGAAGGGTCTGTTCTTTGTTAGAAAGACTTGAAGACCTGCAGATAATCATTCACCGGCTACAGAAAAGAAATCAAAACATCCTTATTATACAGCAACGCACACAGGACACGTTGTGAATCAGTATTAATGGTGTCTCATGGTTACCCACCCAAGGTTTCCTGCTTTCCAAGCATGACCCCCTCCTTCCGCTCTGGTTTCAAGGAGAGATTGTGCTTATTTACTGCTGTTCAAATCAGTGTGAGTTTGAACATGTAATTGGCAGTGGAATGGAAATGAGCGTGTACAGTATGAGCAATAAGGCACCATAGGACTGGTATTGTTCCGATGCAATCAGACGCCTCGGCTGTGTGGGGAGGAACTGGTCAAACGAGGAGACTTGTCTGACCACCTGAGAGGAGTAATTATATTGCACACAATACACCTAGAGAATAGGTTGGAGTTTCTAACCAGAGAAATATTCACTGCATCTGGCAATTGAAACAGACAGGAAATAATGTATGTGAACACCTAGGTACAAACAGAGAAACATCAAGTACTACACACAGTGAAGAGAAATAGAATAATAATTACCCTGTTCCTGAAATTCAGAGCTCCAGCATTCACAAACAGCAAATTCATTAAAAATTTCAGGTTCTGATGAGAACAATAAAATATGTCTAAAACTCTCACATATATTTAATCCTACAATAAGAAATCATTCATATAAATTTGACTGGAAAGTCTGGTAATTTGCGGAGTGGTAATTAGAAGTAATTTTACTATTTGTCATCAATTCTAAGTGTTAGGCCCCATTCAGACGACCGTATATTTGCGGGTCCGCATTATTGCGGACCCGCAAATATACGGGGGCCGCCCGGCGTGTGTTCCGCAGCGCTCGGAACACACGCCGTGCGGCCCCATTGAAAATGCCTATACTTTTCCTTGCATACGGACAAGTATAGGACATGTTCTATCTTTTTATGCGGAGCCGCGGCACGGAACTGTCTCCGTGCCGCGGCTGTGCTCTCCCATAGAAGTGAATGGGGCTGCATGTATTCCGCAATTTTGTGGAATACATACGGCCCCATTCATACGGTCGTGTGAATGGGGCCTTAATAAGGTTCAGTCTATGCACAGATAATAGGGTGAGATTATTTTCTGGAAAGGTAAGATGATCTTTAGGGTATACTCTGAAAATATCAAATTCTACTCATTCTATATTCATCTCAGATTATGGGACACTTTCACCTATTGACTTGAATAAGGAAACACAAACCCACCATGAAATCTGCAAAGCTCTCTTTGTTTTAGATTTTTATAAAGAATTACATGCAAATATGTATTGAAATCCTCAAAAAAAACCTACATGGAATTCACACACAGAACAGTTGGATTTCAGTGCAGATTTATATATCTGCATAAAATTCACAATGTGATAGTAAAGATATAACATTTTACATTTTTGGTGAAGAATCAACAACAAGTGGGTCACAATTGTGAAGTGGAACGAAATTTATTGGATCATTTAAACTTTTTTTGTAATAATAAAACTGAAAAGTGGGGCGTGCAAAATTATTTGGCCCCCTTGCATTAATACTTTGTTGCGCCACCTTTTGCTGCGATTACAGCTGCAAGTCGCTTGGGGTATGTCTCTATCAGTTTTGCACATCTAGAGACTGAAATTCTTGCCCATTCTTCCTTGCAAAACAGCTGGAGCTCTTTGAGGTTGGATGGAGAGCGTTTGTGAACAGCAGTTTTCAGCTCTTTCCACATATTCTCAATTGGATTCAGGTCTGGACTTTGACTTGGCCATTCTAAGACCTGGAAACGTTTATTTTTGAACCATTCCATTGTAGATGTTGCTTTATGTTTGGGATCATTGTCTTGTTGGAAGATAAATCTTCGTCCTAGTCTCTGGTCTTTTGCAGACTCCAACAGGTTTTCATTCAGAATGGTCCTGTATTTGGCTCCATCCATCTTCCCATCAATTTTAACCATCTTCCCTGTCCCTGCTGATGAAAAGCAGGCCAAACCATGATGCTGCCACCACCATGTTTGACAGTGGGGATGGTGTGTTCAGGGTGAAGAGCTGTGTTGCTTTTACGCCAAACATATCTTTTTGCATTGTTTCCAAAAAGTTCGATTTTGGTTTCATCTGACCAGAGCACCTTCTTCCAAATGTTTGGTGTGTCTCCCAGGTGGCTTGTGGCAAACTGTAAATGAGACTTTTTATGGATATCTTTGAGAAATGGCTTTCTTCTTGCCACTCTTCCATAAAGGCCAGATTTGTGAAGTGTTCGATTGATTGTTGTCCTTTGGACAGACTCTCCCACCTCAGCTGTAGATCTCTGCAGTTCATCCAGAGTGATCATGGGCCTCTTGGCTGCATCTCTGAAAGTTTAGAGGGACAGCCGGGTCTTGGTAGATTTTCAGTGGTCTGATACTCCTTCCATTTCAATATGATCGCTTGCACAGTGCTCCTTGGGATGTTTAAAGCTTGGGAAATCTTTTAGTATCCAAATCCGGCTTTAAACTTCTCCACAACAGTATCACGGACCTGCCTGGTGTGTTCCTTGGTCTTCATTATGCTCTCTGTGCTTTAAACAGAACCCTGAGACTATCACAGAGCAGGTGCATTTATACGGAGACTTGATTACACACAGGTGGATTCTATTTATCTTCATCAGTCATTTAGGACAACATTGGATCATTCAGAGGTCCTCAATGAACTTCTGGAGTGAGTTTTCTGAACTGAAAGTAAATGGGCCAAATAATTTTGCACGCCCCACTTTTCAGTTTTATTATTACAAAAAAAGTTTAAATGATCCAATAAATTTCGTTCCACTTCACAATTGTGACCCACTTGTTGTTGATTCTTCACCAAAAATTTAAGATGTGATATCTTTTTGTTTGAAGCCTGAAATGTGGCAAAAGGCTGAAAAGATCCATTGGGCCAAATACTTTCGCAAGGCACTGTATGATCCCATAATGATTCTGGCAATAAAACTATGCAATATTACCCTTAAGGGCACGGAAGATACCCAGGACTGTTACTGTGACAAAGGGACATCCTTTACATCTACAGAAAAAAGGTTTTCACACCAAAATAGACTAGGATTGTTTACTTTCAGAGTAGTGAGACTATGGAACTCTCTACCTGAAGAGGTGGTGATGGTGAACTCACTAAAATAGTTTAAGAGGGGCCTGGATGTATTTCTGGAGTGTAATAATTAGAGATGAGCGAGTAGCGTTCGATCGAGCTGGTATTCGATCGAATACTACGCTATTCGGCGTACTCGATTTCGTTCGAGTATAACGGCGATGGCGCACTTAGAATTCGTTTCCCCTCCCACCTTCCCTGGCGCTCTTTTTCCACCAATCACCATGCAGGGGGGGTATGACAGGCACGCTGAGCACGCTGGCAGCGCGAAAACGGCGTCTACATGGATTGGCTGGAAAAACCATGTGACCTCGAATATTAACAACTCAGCTCTAACTGCTCGTACGCATATGCTGCGTGAACTTAGTCAGGGACAGAGGCTGGAGAAGGGAGAGACAGGTTTTAGCTGTTGGACAGGCAGGAGCGTGATTAAAAGCCCTTATCAGGGCTACTATAGTGCAGTACCAGTGATAGCTTTACTACAATATAGATCTTTACAGAGAACGGGCTGCTGTATTCAGGGAGAGCTGCTGGAGTAGGGACAGAGAGAGGCATTTAGTTGGTGTATTAGGTGCTCTGCTACATACCAAACTATATTTGGCACTACTGCTGAACTTTACAACTTTGAACTAATAAATATAATATAGGCCTTTAATAATTGGCACTGTTCTGTTCGTGTGCCTGCAACCCTTTATAAATACAGGTGTAAATACCACCGTCTGAACAGTTAGTACACGGCTGTGTACCTTGAAATATACAATATCTAGGCCTTTAATAGGCCACTGTACTGTGCGTTCTCTTGCAAAAATTTAAATACCTGGTGTTAATACCACCGTCTGAAAGTTACACGGCTGTGTACCTTGAACTATAAATATATAGGCCTTATAATTGGCAACTGTACTGTGCGTTCTCTTGCAAACTAATTTAAATACCTGGTGTATACCACCGTCTAACAGTTAGTACACGGCTGTGTACCTTGAACTTAAAATATATAGGCCTTATAATTGGCAACTGTACTGTGCGTTCTCTTGCAAACTAATTTAAATACCTGGTGTTAATACACCCATCTGAACAGTTAGTACCGGCTGTGTACCTTGAACTATAAAATATATAGGCTTATAATTGGCAACTGTACGTGCGTTCTCTTGCCAATTATTTAAACTACCTGGTGTTAAACCCACCGTCTG
>ONZH01006657.1:0-37039 GCA_900303285.1 Rhinella marina
TGCCGCTGCCAAAGAGTGGCAGCATCTGTGGTCGACTTGCGGAAATGCGCACAGATGCGGCCCACCTTGGTGAGCAAATCAGACAGATTGGGGTATGTCTTGAGGAACCGCTGAACTATGAGATTGAACACGTGGGCCAGGCATGGCACATGTGTGAGTCTTCCGAGTTGCAGAGCCGCCACCAGGTTACGCCTGTTGTCACACACAACCATGCCTGGCTTGAGGTTCAGCGGTGCCAGCCACAGATCGGTCTGCGCCGTGATGCCCTGTAATAGTTCTTGGGCGGTGTGCCTTTTGTCACCTAAGCTCAGCAGTTTGAGCACCGCCTGCTGGCGCTTAGCCACGGCACTGCTGCTGCGCCTAGAGCTACCGACTGAAGGCGCCGTGCCCACGGATGGTAATTCGGAGGAGGAGGTGGAGGAGGAGGAGCGGTCGGAGGATGAGGCATAGTACGTCTGAGAGATCATGACCGAGGTAGGCCCCACAATCCTCGGTGTGGGCAGTACATGAGCGATCCCAGGGTCAGACTCGGTCCCAGCCTCCACCAAGTTAACCCAATGTGCCGTCAGTGATATATAGTGTCCCTGCCCGGCAGCAATTGTCCACGTGTCCGTGGTTAGGTGGATCTTCTCAGAAACAGCGTTGGTCAGGGCACGGATGATGTTCTGTGACACGTGCTGGTGTAGGGCTCGGACGGCACATCGGGAAAAATAGTGGCGGCTGGGGACCGAATACCGAGGGGCAGCCACCGCCATGAGATTGCGAAAGGCCTCGGTCTCTACCAGCCTATAGGGCAGCATCTCCAGGCTCAGAAATTTGGAGATGTGGACGTTGAGGGCTTGGGCATGTGGGTGGGTGGAACTGTATTTCCTCTTGCGCTCCAGCGTCTGCTGTAAAGACAGCTGAACGCTGCGCAGGGACACATTGGTGGACGCTGTGGAGGATCGTGGAGGCGAAGGTGTGGTTTTCCGGCGGGAGGCACTCGTGCCGGGGTCCTGGGCAGGGGGTTGACTAAGAGGTCAGCAGCAACCTGAGAAGTGGTTTGTGACTCTGGGAAGGGTCCAGAAAACAGTTCCTCAGAGTATGCTGGATCGCATTCCAAATTTTCCTGGGAGGGGGCAGACTGGGGGGAAGGAGGTTGAGGTGGAGGAGCCAGAGGAGTGCTCCCTTGGGTAAAGTGGGTGTACTGCGTGGAAGACTGACTGGTGGACAAATTACTTGAAGCATTGTCCGCAATCCACGACATCACCTGTTTGCACTGTTGTGGTTTCAACAGTGCTCTACCACGTGTCCCTGTAAGTTCAGACATGAAGCTAGGGAGTGTAGCTCTGCGGCGTTCCCCTGCTCCCTCATCAGCAGGTACTGTCTCACCTGCCCAGGACCACGGCCTCTGCCCCCTGCAGTAATTGAATGCCCACGCCCTCGTCCTCGACCCTTAGCCCTGGGGTTCAACATTTTCTGTATATAAGTGTATTAAATATACAAAAAAAAAAAAAAGTGGGCCTGCTGTACTGAAACCCACAAACTTGTTCAATCTGAACAAGTTAATATATAGGTGGATAAGTTAGAGCAAAATTACGTATTTTATTAAGTACCGTGCAGTATGGAGCAATTACACTGAAACTATTAGATTAGGCAGACTTGGTCTTCTTAAGTGCAACTCAGACAAATGTCGCACAGAGATTTTTCTAATGTAGCTGTAAGTTTTGTTTTTTTTTGTTTTGTTTTTGTTTTTTTTTTACGTGACGTGCAGAATATATCAGAGAGCAAACTCAGACCCAGCTGACTGTGGCTATTTTCACTGCAACCCAGACAAATGTCGCACAGAGATTTTTCTAATGTAGCTGTATCAGTGAGAGCAAAAGACCGTATTTTATTACGTGACGTACAGTATGGGTCGCCTGGACAGAAAATACGGATTGTGGTTTGTGGTGACTGGCCAGCTGAACTGTGACACACAGAATGGTTCCACACAGCAAAAAAAAAGGATTTTGTACTGTGACTTCCACTATCTATCAATTAGACAGAAAAAAATCTTCTGCAGACTGTGCCTATTTCAATGAAACACAAAGAAATTGTCCCACTTAGCTGTTTGAAATGGATGTGTGTCATTGAGAGCCAAAAAATAAACTTTTTCCAGTCTCCCTGCAAAATGCTGCAAATATGGCAGTAGCTGCACTACTAGTGCCAGCAAGCCCAGCCACAAGCAGATAAAAAAAAAGGGTCTTGTAGCCCTAACAAGGGCTGTTGGGTTCTTTTAGAATCACTCCTGCCTAACACAAATCTAGTAGAACACCCTAACACTCTCCCTGTATCACACTGCAGATCTGTCCCTAACGGCATCCAGGCAGCGACTGAGCCGAGCACCACGGGCAGTCACTAGTATATTCCAGGGTCACCTGATCAGGCCAGCCAACCCCTGCTATCGACATGTAAGGGCCCCACGTGATGCTGGGTGTACCGCAGAGTCTCCTGGCTTGTGATTGGCTGAGTTTATAGCCGCCAAAAATTCAAAAGGCGGGAGATGCCATTTCCTCGAGCATGGCGAGATACTCGTCCGAGTAGCGAGCACTTAAGAGTACCCTAATATTCGAACGAGTATCACGCTCAGACGAGTATGCTCGCTCATCTCTAAACATGATGAAATGTCCTATAAATGTCTGTTCTATTCCTGATCTAAGGATCTAGGCTTTTAGTTGAGATGACTGTGTGCTGCCCTTTGTGTAGATGCTCAGAAGTGAAGCTCCTCTGCTACAGATCAGAGGAAAAAGGCACTGGGAAGGAATGGCTGCACTCAGCTCAGATCTACTAGAGAAAACAGGATTAAAGGGATTTTCTCACTAGTTACAAAGATTAACTTTCTACATAAAGGGGCAGTCAAAAGAAGACATTTTCTAAATACAGTGGTCAGTAGATTTTACTTTAGTCATGAACTATAGACAATTTAGCAGGTCTCTCACTGTACACAGGTTTCTATGGTAACCTGCAGACCAGAAAGACTGTTATCTGATTGGCTGAGAGCAAGAGTGACCTCAGTAAGCAAAATGGGGTGAGGACTGAGAACGATGGCTTTACCTGTAATTGTGTTAGGCCCCTATCACACCTGCGGTGCGGGGCTCCGGCAGGCTGTTCCGGTGGGTGAACAGCCCGCTGGATCCGTGCTGCCGCAGGTGCACGTGTTGGGCCGGAACTGCGCTCCAGCCCCATTCACTGTAATGAGGGGGAAGGCCGCAGATCCGGCCACAGCACGGCAACCCCTGCTGAGAGGCGGCCGGAACGAAAATACAACAGAACAGCCTGCCGTTGCCCCGTGCCTCAGGTGTGAAAGTAGCCTTAGAGATCACAACCTCCTGCTCTGTCAGAGTAAGTTAATATATGCTAATAACTGCTGGAGACCTCCCCCCGTCACGGTCTGAGGAGACATCTGAGTCAGCCAGTGAATCAATGTGCTGAGAAAATACCTTTAAG
This sequence comes from Rhinella marina, assembly GCA_900303285.1. Taxonomy (NCBI): domain Eukaryota; kingdom Metazoa; phylum Chordata; class Amphibia; order Anura; family Bufonidae; genus Rhinella; species Rhinella marina. Next base: position 3,469 of record ONZH01006657.1, read on the forward strand.
GCAAGTACTTCTTAGTATATCTAAACTTTCAATAAACTGCATAAATCAATTGTCCAGTGCACGTTGTCTCTGTATGCTTTGTTTTAGTTTGCTTTTCCTCTGAGCTCATGTTTGGAGAGGTTAGCTGATCTGATGGCTTCTATATGCTGCTGATGCAAAACATATAGGGCCTTATGTATGAAAACTGTCTAGGTGTAGAAGTTTCTTTGTTACCCATAGAAACCAATTAGCGCTCTCCTTTCATTTCATATAGTGCTCTGGAGAAATGAAAGGGGAGCTCTGATTGGTTGCTATGGGCAACAAAGAAAGTCTTAGACCTAGACAGTTTTCATACATCAGGCCCTTAGTGAGCTGTATCCAGAGAAGCCTGATGCTGAAAGTTCAGAGTAAAGATATCTAGTAAAACATATATTACAAACCCTTTTTGTTATGACATATCTGTAATATTGATTTAGGCAAAGTTTGTTTAAAGTCATCACTTAAACATGCGCCATGTATGAGGGAGTTGGAGTCGGATTGGGAGTCGGAGTCAGGGGAAATTGAGGAGTCGGAGTTGGAGTCAGGGCTTTGGCTTACCGACTCCACAGCCCTGATGGCCAGGGGCGTTGCTAGAGTCTCAAAAGATCCTGGGCCCAAGCCCCAATGAATATGACCCAATTCTCTATGTAGACCCTCGCCCCACCTCTGCTATACAGCAGCACTTACCTGTCACATCCAGTGCCTCCAGGTCATGTCTCCTGTGATATAGATCTTCTCTCTCATCATCTTCTTCATTCGGTCCGGACAACTTCTCTCATCCGCCTCGTCTCTGCAGAGTGTGACACATAGACATCCTAGCTTTCTCACATTTCTATCATCATCCCCCAACCTGGAGTCCCCACAGCCTTATCCTGCTGCTCGCTGTGCCCCCCAATACCCCCAAATACTATCCTGAAGAAAAATTAGTGCCCCCATAGTAATAGTCCTACCAATAGTAATTCCCCCATTAGTAACACCGCACCCTACAGTGACCTCAGCAGTGATAATGCTCCCCAAGAATGCCTCCATTAGCAGAAGAGTCCTCCAGTATTAATAATGCCCTCACAGAGCCCCCAGTAGTAATAAGGCCACCCTATTGTTCCCCCAGTGGTAATAACGCTCTCTACAGACCCCTCCGTAGTAATAAGGCCCCCCATACTGCTTAGTAGAAATAAGGCAGATCTATAAGTCTCTCCTATAGAGCCCCCAGTAGTACTAAGAATGCCTAATACCCCTACAGTGCACCCAGTATTTATATCCCCCCACCTACTGTTATAATGCTCACCCTGAAGTACCCGCTGTAGTTATATTCCTCCCTTTAGTGTCCTCAGAAATTATAATTCCTCAGCCCCTCCACTATACAGTCCCATGTAAATAAAGCTATTTCCCTCCCTCCGCTGTAGAGTCCTGTGTAAATAACATCACACCATCTCTCCAGCCCCCTCCAATATACAGCCCCATGTAAATAACATCCCTCTTTATCTACAGCCCCCTCCAATATACAGTCTCAGGTAAATAACATCCCTCTCTATCTACAGCCCCCTCCAAATACAGTCCCATGTAAATAACATAATTCCGACCCATAGCCGTCATCAACATATAGTCTTATGTAAATAACTTCACACCATCTCTCCTGCCCCTCCAATATACCTTCCCATATAAATAACATCACTCTCTCCGACAGCCGCCTTAAACATACAGTCCCATGTAAATAACATCACTTCCTTCCCACAGCCACCTCCAACATGCAGTTCCATGTAAATAACATCAATCCACCCCACTCCAACTCACAGTCCCATGTAAATAACATAAACATGCCCCAGCCACCTCCAACATGCAGTCCCATGTAAATTACATCACTTCACCCCACAGTCCCATGTAAATAACATAACCCTGCCCAAGTCACCTCCAACACACAGTCCCATGATAATAACATCACTCCCTTCTGCCCTAAAATACAGTCCCAGTTAAATAACCACAACTCCCAACATCCCTCTGCTTCTCCCTTCACTAACCTTCTGATGTAGCAGAGCTCACTGCAGCTTCTTCCCCACAATGCTCCTCTTCAGTGCCGTCCTCTCCTGCATTTGTCACTCGACTGTGACATCATCGCAGGTCCTTTTCAACTCCTGTCTTCTGCACTGATCACATGACCTGTGATGGCATCACAGATCCTACATGTCTTGCAGTCCATTAGATTCAATTGTATTGCTGTCCTGAGGAGGGCAATACAATTATATCTGTCTAGCAGGCAGGACATTCGAGGCCTGGAAGAAAACATCAGGCGCCCAGGCCCCGAATGTTTTAGCCTAGCAACGCCCCTGCTTATGGCAGCCCTGGATCCAAGAGAGCTTGAAGCCCTGGTGGAAAAATCCCACCCTAAGATACATCATCATTGCTGACATCATGTCTACAGGGTAGGGTTTAGGAGAATGATCAGAACATAGCCCTGAGAGGCATAATCACTGATGATATTGTGTATACAGGCCAGAGTCTTACAAGCCTTGCCACTCCTCAGATGTAGACATGAAGTCATTAGGATAAGGAACTAATACAGTGAAAAATGGCACGTGACCATGAAGCAAAATGGGCATTACAGATAAACAATGACTTTTCTAAAGTAATAATATGTGTTGTTTCCTGAAAGTTGCAAAAACCTGAAAGTTGCAAAACCTTTAAGATCCAACTTCTATTTCCAATTACAGTATTACAAATTGTAATAACAATTATATTAGAAGTCATGTACAAAGGCTGGTTTGTTAGACAGCCAGGTCATCCATGCTAGAAGTTTTCAAAATTCGATTTGGTCGCTTTGCTGAACTTTTCCAAAAAGTTTGCTCTGTGATTAATTAATTTGTCACAAAGCGCATTAAATCAGATCTATCCTGCCTGCAGTTAAACCTTAAAGAGAATGTATGTTGGTGTACATCACTGTGCAGGGCAGCAACATTACATAGCTAGTCCTTTCTTGTAGCGAAACAGTTACTGTGCATCAGAATGACAGGCAGGTCACATATATGAACATGCACATCATCGTACAGGCCAACAGCATTCCTAGCTAACCTCTGTTAAACAAAAAAAAGCATACAGCATCCTTCAGTAAAGCAAAAACCACAGAACAGGTGCAGATCTATTCATGATACCTAATCTGAGAGTAGGCTTGGCTTCTGAATTTGTCTCACAATAAGTGATGAAAATAACTAACCAAATAACAGAACTGTGAACTCAACCTTACAGGTCAATCTTAGTGTCAGCTCTAATTTATCGACGTGGACTTAACCGTGCAGTGGCCCAAGATTCAAGTAGTGGCCTCATGACAGTGGGGAGGGTGTCAGCAGTAAGGCAGTGTTCACATCACTGTTTATTTTTTCGGTTCTTCTGATCTGTCAGAAGAATAGCCCAAAAAAGCAAATCCTGTAGTTTGAGCATCCTGCTTCAAACTGTCAGTATTTGGTCAGCATTTGGTCAGCATTTTAACAGTAGTGATAATGCAAAAACAGGAGTTGGTCAATTTGCATGGGTTTTGTCCATTTGCATCTGAAATTGGTTTCATTGAGATGGAAAAGAAGTCCTGCATGTAAAGTCCTGAGGATAGGCCATCAATATAGGAGAGCCTGGAGAAACCCTTTAAGGCAAAAACAGGAGTAGGTCCAAAACAGAGATGACATTTGAAGGAAATATGTGCATGTCTTCTGTGTTTTGGACACTATGGACACTCAAACAACAGGACACTTTTTTGGGTTATTTTTCTGTTCTTCTGACGGATCAGAAGAACAGAAAAATAAATGGTTATGTGAACACATACAAACATGGACACTAGTGGCCCTGTAACAGACTGGTAAGGGTGGCAACAGCAAGAGTAACAATAGTGGCCCTATAAGAGAGTGGTGAGGGTGAAAACAGCATGAAGAGTGACAATAGTGGTCCTGTAACAGAGTGAGGAGGGGGACAATAGTGGCAGTAACAGCAGAAGACGATGTCAGATCACAGTGGGAGCAGTACTAAACACTCACTCTTATGCCACACTTCTGGCTGGGCAAGAAAGCTTGCCCAGATCAAACTCAGCCAGTTGCAACCACAATTCAAGTTTGGCTGCCCAGTAGTCCAGCAGATCTTGGATCTGATGTGGCTGGATGGTTCTAGTTCTACTCCATGTCCTGTTGCTGCTGCTGGGTGGTTTCTTCAGTAGGCCGGTGAAGAAAAGTGCTCATTAGAGACTCAAGACTTAAGTTGCTGCTAAAGGAGCTGGTGGTGCTCAAATACTAGAAGTGGTCCCGTTTTGTAGTTGGGTCCAAATTGATGGAAGTCAGGGCCAGCAATACCATATTGTGACACATTCTACCACCCCAACAGAGCCAAATACCACAGTGCATCACAAAATACTGCCAGCAACACAAAATCACCAAAAACTTCCACTAGCCAGCCCCCTAGGCATCAGCCCTCCAGGAAGTTTCCCTGTAAGGTTTATGGCCAATCCGCCCCTGCCCCCCCACCTCATGGCAGTGGAGCGTGAGCTCAGAGGGTCCCTCCCTTTAGATCTTTGTGAGGATGGGCAATGGGGTGAGTAGACAGCGACCAACCGACTACAAAGGATGCCTCAATAGTAGTTGAGTTTTTCATCCCTCTCAGAAGGTGTTAAAATTGCCCCCATTTTGAACTGCGGGCAAGGGTCTAACATTGTGGAGTACCAGTAGTCATCCCTAATGGTGATAATTAGCCAGTAGCCATGCCTACTCCCTGTCTCCCTCTCCACTGCATACTGCCATGGTCTGTCAGGGTCATCTGCGTCATCTTCATTGTCACCCTCTAGCACCTCCTACTCCTCCTGCCCCTCTCCTGTTGCCTAGGCAGATAAACCACCTAGTTCTGTATAGAATTCCTGGGCATTTATATCCTCCTCCTCTTACTCATCCTCTTACAGTGTCAGTTCAGCCTCCACAGGGTTCAGATGGCCTTGAGATGTAGGCGCCATGTCTTCTGTCCTCTTGCTAGTAAGATTTATCAGCACACTCTCCAGGAAGTGAAGGAGTGGAATGACATTCATCCTGTAGTCCTGGCGACTGACAAAAGTGGCCTTCTCAATGGGCCTGAGAAAACAGCAGGTGTCACACTTGAGCTGCCACTGGTTAACGTCAAAGTTACACCAGGGAGTAGTTCTGTCGGTCTGCATCAGCAAAAAATCGGTCATGGGTTTCCTCTGCTAATACAGTCGGTCCAATATGTGGAGCGTGGAATTCCAATGTGTGGAAACATTGCATATGAGGTGATGTAGGAGAATACCATTCTTCCTTTACAGCTCAAGGAGGGCGTGTTTTGCCCGGTAAGAGTGGCTGAAGTGCATGCACAATCTCCTTAACATTTTCAAGACGTCTTGCAGTTGGATAGAAGACTTTAGGAACCGGGTGACAACCAGATTGAGAACGTGCACCATGCAGGGGGCATGGGTCAGCTCTCCCTGACACAGTGCAGACAGAATATTCTTCCCGTTATCATTGATCATGGTTCCTATCTCCAGTTGGCGAGGAGACAGCCAGTATTTGATTTCTTGGTTGATGACGCAGAGCAGTTCCTCCCCGGTGTGACTCTGTTCACCAAGACTGAACTGGTGCAGAACCATGGGACAATGCCTAGCTTTGCATAGATGATATACTGGAGGACCACTGTGAACTGTGCCTAGAGGGGAGCGTGAGTACAAGGTGGAGGATGAGGAGGCAGATGAAGACATTGATGCAGAAATCCCACAATTACAACGTAGAGATGGCATTATCATTACCTTACCAAGTTGTTGGGCTGGAACCACATTTACCCTGTGAGCCATAAAGGACATATATTCTCCTTGACCATAGTTACAGCTCCACATGTCAGCGCTGGCATGAACTGTACCAGACACCGACAGGCTCAAGGACTGCCCACCTTCTGCTGTACATATGTATGCAATGCTGGTTCAGCTTTTTTAGAGAAGTAGTAATGGCTTGGCACAAGCCATCAGTTCTCTGAAATGGGCAGAGTCAAGTTGAGTGCATGCATACTGTTGTCTCTTTGCACAGTGAATCTATATATAACAGAACAAATTAAGCTACAAATGGCACAGCAGATGAACTAGATAAATGTGCCTATATATTAGACCCCCTGTTGACAGTGAGTCTGATACACAGTAAGTCTATGTATAACAGAACAGATTAATTATTAATTGTGCAGCAGATGAAATAGGTAAATGTGACTATATATTAGACCACCTGTTGACAATGAATCTGATGCACAGTACGTCTATGTCTAACAAAACAGTAATTATTAATTAAGCAGCAGATGAAGTAGGTAAACGTGCCTATATATTAGACTGCCTATTGACAATGAGTGTGATGCACAGTAAGTCTACAGATGTAGCCGAGCTAAACTTGATAGTTAACGCGTTAAGTAAAGAATGGCAAAAAAAGTTTACTAACTTTTCAATGGATTCACTGTGCCATGTGTTATCAGAGTCAATTTTAGCTTGATTACATCTGTATGTATATAAGAGCAGAATAACTATATATGAAATAGATCAATGCTCCTAGATATTAGACCGCCTGTTGACTGAGTGTGATGCATAGTAAGTCTACAGATGCAGCCGAGCTAAACTTGATGGTTGACGCGTTAAGTAAAGAATGGAAAAAAAAAGTTTACTAACTTTTCAATGGATTCACTATGCCATGTGTTATCAGAGTCAATTTTAGCTTGATTACATCTGTATGTACAGTACAGACCAAAAGTTTGGACATACCTTTTCATTCAAAGAGTTTTCTGTATTTTCATGACTATGAAAATTGTAGATTTACACTGAAGGCATCAAAACTATGAATTAACACATGTGGAATTATATACTTAACAAAAAAGTGTGAAACAACTGAAAATATGTCTTATATTCTAGGTTCTTCAAAGTAGCCACCTTTTGCTTTGATTACTGTATTGCACACTCTTGGCATTCTCTTGATGAGCTTCAAGAGGTAGTCACCTGAAATGGTTTTCACTTCACAGGTGTGCCCTGTCAGGTGTAATAAGTGGGATTTCTTGCCTTATAAATGGGGTTGGGACCATGAGTTGTGTTGGGCAGAAGTCAGGTGGATACACAGCTGATAGTCCTACTGAATAGACTGTTAGAATTTGTATTATGGCAAGAAAAAAAGCAGCTAAGTAAAGAAAAAAGAGTGGCCATCATTACTTTAATGAGGGTCAGTCAGTCTGAAAAATTGGGAAAACTTTGAAAGTGTCCCCAAGTGCAGTCGCAAAAACCATCAAGCACTACAAAGAAACTGGCTCACATGAGGACCGCCCCAGGAAAAGAAGACCAAGAGTCACCTCTGCTGCAGAGGATAAGTTCATCCGAGTCACCAGCCTCAGAAATCGCAAGTTAACAGCAGCTCGGATTAGAAACCAGGTCAATGCCACACAGAGTTCTAGCAGCAGACTGTCAGGACCGACAGTCATTGCACCCGTTCTGCTGGTCCTGTCTCTGGTGGCGATGTGGTTGCCCGTGGCCGGGCTTCTTCCGTTATTTCGTCAGGCTTCTCCTCCAGCCGACGTTCTCTGGCTGTGGATGCGCGTTCCAGGCAGGGGACGCGCGCCACGATAGTAAGTGCCACGGACGTGGCTGGTGCGCACACTCGCTCGCGGTCTGTGACTGGTCGCCGGAGAACGCGAGCAATATAGTCTGTTTTAATTTTCTGGTTCATCTAGTATCTCATGAGTTAACTTTTGTTCCTTGCATTCTCCTCCCAGTCAGCTGGTTGGGTGGGGTCTGCTAGGTATTTAAGGACCTCAAATCTGAGCCTTCCTGCCAGTGTTTGGAGTCTCCTTGCTACTGCCTGGTTTGTTATTTGTGCTCTGAAGTTTTGATTCTAGTTTGTTCTTTGACCCTTGGCGTGTTTTGTGACTATTCTTGGCTTGCTGATTTTGTTCCTGACATTCTCTCCTGGTTTTGACGCGGCTATCTGACTATCCTTCAGTTTCTTGTTTGTCTGTCTTGCTGTTATCCCTTTCCCCTGCACTTTAGCTAGTGTATTTCGAGTCTTCAGGTTGTCGACTCAGGAATTAGCCTGAGTAGGCAATAGGCAGGGAAAGGGGTTGGGACTAAGCTTAGGGATCACTTCCCCTTATCCGTGTATCCCAGCCCTGACACAGACATATCTCTACAACAACTGTTAAGAGAAGACTGTGTGCAGCAGGCCTTCATGGTAAAATAGCTGCTAGGAAACCACTGCTAAGGACAGGCAACAAGCAGAAGAGACTTGTTTGGGCTAAAGAACACAAGGAATGGACATTAGACCAGTGGAAATCTGTCCTTTGGTCCAAATTTGAGATCTTTGGTTCCAACCACCGTGTCTTTGTGCAACGCAGAAAAAGTGAACGGATGGACTCTACATGCCTGGTTTCCACCGTGAAGCATGGAGGAGGAGGTGTGATGGTGTGGGGGTGCTTTGCTGGTGACACTGTTGGGGATTTATTCAAAATTGAAGGCATACTGAACCAGCATGGCTACCACAGCATTTTGCAGCGGCATGCTATTCCATCCGGTTTGCGTTTAGTTGGACCATCATTTATTTATCAACAGGACAATGACCCCAAACACACCTCCAGGCTGTGTAAGGGCTATTTGACCAAGAAGGAGAGTGATGGGGTGCTACGCCAGATGACCTGGCCTCCACAGTCACCAGACCTGAACCCAATCGAGATGGTTTGGGGTGAGCTGGACCGCAGAGTGAAGGCAAAAGGGCCAACAAGTGCTAAGCATCTCTGGGAACTCCTTCAAGACTGTTGGAATACCATTTCAGGTGACTACCTCTTGAAGCTCATCAAGAGAATGCCAAGAGTGTGCAAAGCAGTAATCAAAGCAAAAGGTGGCTACTTTGAAGAACCTAGAATATAAGACATATTTTCAGTTGTTTCACACTTTTTTGTTAAGTATATAATTCCACATGTGTTAATTCATAGTTCTGATGCCTTCAGTGTGAATCTACAATTTTCATAGTCATGAAAATACAGAAAACTCTTTGAATGAGAAGGTATGTCCAAACTTTTGGTCTGTACTGTATATCAGAGCAGAGTAATTATTAATGGTGCAGCAGATGAAATAGATCAACGCTCCTAGATATTAGACCGCCTGTTGACAATGAGTCTGATGCACAGTAAGTCTATGTATAACAGAACAGATTAAGAATGAATGGTGAAGCATGTGAACAAGATGTACAGGGTGATTACACTCAGCCTGCACTGTCCCTGCAGTCTCTTCCTACGTTCTCCCTACACTGTCCCTATCCAATATTTTACAATTAAAAGATTGCTAAAACACTGTCCTTAGCACTTACCACATCTCTCCCTATGCTCAGTTCACAGTAAAATGGCCCGCTCGGCATGAAGCTTTTATAGGGCTATGACATCACAGGGGATGGCTATCTGTTGATTGGCTGGCTGCATGGCATTATGGGTCATATCTCATTCCCGGAATTCTAACTTTCACTTTGTAACCCATGTAGTCACCATTTTAAGAAAAAAAAAATGATTGGTTACAATGAAGCAAGAGGAAATTCGTATTCGTGTTGAATAGAATTTTTCCTAAAATTTGGATTGAATTCAATTCATTTCACTTCGATTCACTCAACACTAATCCATGCAGGGTACAAAGGCACAAGTTATAAATTCGGCAATCTTGCATTCTAGGCATAAAATCCTATATCAGGTAAACACATGGAGGGGTTTAAGGTAGCATTTCTGGAAAAAAAAATGGATTTTCAGACTTTTTTTGCTTAGCCATATTCCAACCACTGATGTGCAACCTGTGTATGTATTTGTACAAAGGGGTTGTCTTACTTGGCACTTACCATGTAGGCAAAGTTTATACAAAGGCACTTCTAATGTATTATATTAGCCTATATTTCCATCTTTGCTGTCTTGATTCAGTTTTCCATCTTATCTAGCTGTTACAACCACCCTGCTATGCAGCAGCATTAGCCGTGCTTGCACACTATAGGAAAAAGTGCCAGCTTTTTCCTATAGTGTGCAGGCACGCCTATTGCTGTTGGATTAGAAAGTGCCTTGTATTAACTTCTCTACATGCTAAATGCCATTTGCTGAAGTGAGACAACCCCTTTCAGTACATTCCCATACACTCCTGTAACAGCACACAGTCAATATATAAGCAATATAGTGGTCGTGATGTGTCATCTTAGTGAAGACTTAGGTCATATAGAGCTAGACCAAGGTTTAAATATTTATGTTGTGACCACATTGACATAATTCTATTGAAGAACACAATATTTAAGAGGGCCTGTTGTCTCTGTTAACATGTCTGCTTTAGTAACTGCTTAAATTTCCTGTGTAATAACAATTCTGAAGCATAACTCTCTCTCATAACTCTGTTCTGTCATTCATCTGCAATTCCTTCTATTTATGAATGAATTGCCAGTAGGTACAACTGGGTGTTACCAGTTGGGGTGTGTCTGTCAGGAGTTCAGCCAATCAAATCACTAGGCAGGATTGGTCGCAGCTGGTCATAGTGACTGGAAGCCAAGCAGTGCGTGTTTTACACAGTAAGAGTGGTAGAAGTGCATGCACAGTTTCAAAGACATTTTAACAGCTTTTACAATTCAGTGGAAGACTTGAGGAACTGGGTGACAATGACTTGCACCATGCAGGGCACATGGGTCAGCCCTCCCTGACGCAGCCAGACAAAATTTTTTTCCCGTTATCAGTAACCATAGTTCCTATCTCCAGTTGGTAAGGAGACAGCAAGTGTTCGATTGTTTTATTGATGACTCAGAGCAGTTCCTCCCTGGTGTGACTCTGTTCACCAAGGCTGATGGGGTGCAGAACTGTGTGACAATGCCTAGCTTTGCATAGGTGATATGCTGCAGAACCACTGTGAACTAGAGGCGAGGGGAGGACAAGGTGGAGGATGAGTAGGCAGAGGAGGACATTGGCGCAGAATTCCCAGCATTACAATGCTGAGGTGGCATTACCATCACCTGGCCAATTGCTGGTGTGCTGTGTCCGGAACAACATTTGCCCAGTGGGCTGTGAACCTCATATGTTGTCCTTGACCATGGTTACAACTCCATACGTCAGCACTGGCCTGAACTCTACCAGGCACTGAGAGGACTGGCCCACCTTCTGCTGTATGTACGTTTGCAGGGCTGGTAGAGCTTTTATGGAAAAGTAATGCCGGCTTGGAATTCTCCACCTCGAATAGGCACAATCCATTAGTTCTGTGAAATATGCAGAGTCAACTACATGGAAAGGGAGGGACTTTAGTACCAGCAACTTGGCCATCTTCTGCGCTGTTGGATGAGTGCATGCATACTGTTGTCTTTTTGCAATTGCCTTTGTGATTGATTGCTGCTGAAACAAGGGATGAGGAGTAGGAGGAGCATCAAGAGCAATAGACAACAATTTTGATCAAAGCACATCTGTGCCCACCTACCCACGCCAAGGTGGTCTCAGTCAGGCAGGTCCTACATTAAACCTACCTGTGCTATATGAGCATCCATATTCAGGAGAGCAGAACCTGCACATATAGTGTGCTGCTCCAGCACCCAGCAACTGATGAGAGGAGGACCACGCACAGCTATATGTACCACCTAATCAAAGTTGCCTGTGGGAAGTGGAAGTTAATACAAGCCACTTCACTGCAGTGAGGCTTCACTGGTTGATACTGGTTGTGGCAGGAGGTGGGTGACTCTGCCGGGCCTCCTTTTCAGAGACGCTGGCAGCAGGCTGGGGCTGGCTAAAAGCTGTAGCTATGTTAGTACATAGCTTCTCCCAGTATGAAGCTATTTTCTCCTCCCTTTCCTGGGGAGGAAAACAACCCCCCCTGTTGGAGTGATACCGCGGGTCCAGAAGCATTGCAAGCCAGTATTCGACAGTCTGCCTTATTTTTACGATACGCCTGTCAGTCCGTTAGCATGCGAGCATACAGCTCGCCATCCAGGCCATCATGCCTGAGGAGCCAGTTCTTTCCATCTAAGCCTCTCTCTGAGAGGATTGAGTGTCCATGAAGGTGTCATCGTCATCCTCCAGCTCCTCCAACTGTGTCTCCTCCTCCTCCCCCTCCTCTAGCTGAAGCTCCTCATCCTCCTCTTCCACCTCCATGGAACTTTGTCGTTGGGGCTTCCAAACAGTGACAGCATGGCGTGCAGAGAGATGTGCAGGATTTCCTTCCCCCACTGCCCCCTGCTGCATGAGCGACAGTGTTTTTTCCAGGACAAATATTAGTGAAACAATGTCGTTCACACCGCAGCTGTCCCGGCTGACCAATTTAGTGGCTTCAGCACACTGCAGGCTTCTCGGACCAGCATCCACTGATGGAAATCTAAGCCACACCTGCTCCCTACGGTCGACGATTCTGGCTGCTGCTGGACAAAGTCATCCACTGCTCAAGGAGCCGCTGCAACATGTGAAGCGTGGAATTCCACTGAGTTGGCACGTCACCTATCAACTGGTGTGGCGGAAGACCGTTTTGCCACTGCAAGTCCAGCAGAGCGTTGCGGGACACATAAGAGTGACTCAAATGACTGCAAAGCTTCCGTGACTTTGCCAGCACTGTGCGCAGGCCAGTGAATGTTTTCAGAAATCTCTGAACAACTAGATTTAGTAAATGCGCCATACAGGGAGCATGCATGAATTTCCCCAGGTTCAGCGCTGCCACTATATTTGTCCCATTGTCACTCACGATCTTACCCACTTGCAGCTGGCGGGGAGACAGCCAGCGTGCAATTTGCTGCTTGATATGATGCAGCAAGCACTGGCCTGTGTGGCTGGTGTTGCCAAGACAGATTAAGTCTAACACAGCGTGGCAGTGTTTAACCTGGCACATATGATAGGAAGGAGGGGGGGTCAACTCTCTGCCCTGATGCTCCTGCAGGCAGACTGCCCGTGGAGGTGGAGGAGGGAGAGGATAAGCGTGTAGTGGTCTGCAATCCTGGCTGGAAACTGCGTGGAAGTGCCAAAAGCAATTGGCCCTGTTGCTGGGGGTTCCTCGCTGCTACTAAAAGCATTCAGCCAGCGGGCCATAAAGACATGTATTGCCCCTGGCCATACGCACTGCTCCAAGTGTCGACCGTGACGTGCACGGTGCTGCAGAGGGACAGCTGCAGGGAGTGTCCTATGTTGTCCACCACGTGCGAGTAAAGGGCGGGGATGGCTTTATTTGAAAAGTAATGCCGGCTAGGGATCTGCCAGCGCGGCTGAGCGCAAGCCGTCAGCTCCCTAAAAGCAGTACAATCAACTAAATTGTACGGCAGAGACTGCACAGCCAGCAACTTGGTCAGGTAGGAATTAAGTTTGTGCACTGTGGGATGGCTGGTTGCGTAAACTTGCTTCCTGGCCATGCACTCGACAATGGACAGCTGATGAGTAAGAGGAGGTGGAGAAACGCACATGGTTGACGACGAGGACGTTTATGTACTAGTTACGCCCCTGGATGCAGGCTGCCTGACGCAAGTGACCCCGAGAGAAGTAGCCAACTCTTCAGGATCAATGCGCTGCTGTAATCCACCTTGGTCAGACAAATTTGTGGCATGACGCCGCTTCAGATGGTCCCACAAAGCAGTGGTCCCTACATTTGAGGCTTTCCCACGGCTTAATTTCTGCTTACAAAAATTGCACGTGGCCATGATGATGTCCCCCGGCAGAGTGGTGAAATACTTCCACACACCTGACGTTCGGCCTCCAGAGGTGGCCAAGCTTATAGACCTTGCACGCTTAGACCCTGATGCCGGCCACCACTTTTGTTTGACTGCAATATCGACTGTTCCCCACCAACCGCCTCTTCCGGCCAGTCCAAACACTGACTGCTCTCTAAAAAATCATCAGGGAGGGTTTCCTCAATATCTGCCGGATTGTGCTGTGGGGTTCGGTGGCCTTTTATTTGATAAAACGCAGAACGCACACCACTAGGAGGGGGCACTGAAGGCAGAGAGGAGGCAGAGAATGACGGGCTTTGCTGGAGTGGAACTGTGGAGCAGGAGGAATGCTCTGAGTCTGACCCCTGGCTACATGATACAGTATCAGCAGAAGAAAGCACGTCATCCGGCTGTGATTGAGATGAGTGAGCCATCCACTCCACTACCTCATCCACTTTCTCCTCTACAACAATTTTGCGCCTTGGTGGGTTAGCCTGGTGGAACAGTGGCCAACTACTATGAATTCTACGGGTAGAAGCTGTGGCTACATGTCCTTTGCCACTGCTGGCCTGTGCCACCTTCTCCTTCTTTTTTTTGAGCTCGAGGTCTGGCTGGAAGTGGAACCCTTTTGCTTTTCCGTGCCAGATATTTTCACTTGACTGTGGCAGCAGGCAATCAGGTCTTTGTCTCTCTCCCTGTCTCTCTCCCTCACTCTCCTTGCCTGATTAATATTATTAGCCCTGCACTGGCCCTGCACTGGCCCTGACATGTGTATTATGGATGCCCAGAACAACACCACAATTTACAGAAAACAGTTCTCTGTCTTTCACAAGCTCCTGCTCGTCTCAGCAGTCACAGCACAACTGATGTCACTGGTTTACCGAGCCTATGATCCAATCAGAGCAAGCCCTTCCCACTAGGTCAGGTGACCGGGTTCTTCCCGGGCTTTTTGCTGCTCTCACCGCGAACATTTCTGCACAAATAACGAACATACAGTAAAAGTTCGGTAACTAACTGAATTAATGAATAAATTAACTGATGCATAGCATTAGCGTATAATTCATCAGACGTGTACGTAGCGTTAGTGTACAAAGGTTTAAGAACATTTAAGATTCGTACGGAGTGAATCTGAAAAGAGTAGGAAATTGCGAAGATTCGTATAGAATCAGCAAATAGATTTGCTCATCTCTAATCAGTGGTTAGGTTAAATAGTGATGTAATCTGTGTGAGTAACATTGAAGCTTATGTACTGCAGCATACTGCGAAAAATCTAAATTATAATATTAATTATTCCTTTGTTCTCTGGGGTATAAGAAACTATGTCGGGGGGGTTAGACAGGCACTGCTTTTACCCCTGCTGCTTCACACTTTCATCTTCATGCCATAATCTGTCCGACTTTTATATTTATTTATAAGCTTCCTTGCTGCTCTTGTCTCTGAATAAGTGAAAGAATCTTCTCAAAGAAGAAATTGCTTCGAGAAATTTTTGTTTTGCTGCAGCCGCTTTCCAACAACTTGTAGCAAAAAAATTACTCTTTTAGTGAATAAATTAGTCTTTTACCAAATAAATTAGTCTGCTCCAGTATTATAACCCCCAATCGCTATGATGACCGATGTTGAGCGAGTAACCCACACCTGTCATCAAAGAGTAGGCACACTGCAATCCCTTTAGTACTGTGCGTGTGCAGCCCCAGACATGTAGGGTCATCACAGAACAGTTAGTACTTGGCCCTCCAGAAAGTTGGTCACGGAATGCCTGGGATCAAATAACTTCTTGTGTTTGGGTTAAAACCAGATGAGCCAAACTTGGTGGATGACTGAAACTTGGCAGCTGGATTATTGCCATATAGGAGGAGTGTTGTTGGTTATCAGAGTGAACCATGCAAATCATTCCACCAACTTGACCCAAATTCATTGTAGCTAATAAGTTCTTTTAGCGAAAAAAAATAGTCTGCGTCGTTAAAGCAAACGTTTATGGTCGGAACTACATCGGTATTACCAGACAAATCGCTCCACCAACTGGACCCCTGTATACTATGAACTTAATGTTATTTCTCATTCAACATGTCTTTGGGTTAAAACCAGATGGGCCAAACTTGCTGGATGGATTAAACATGGCAGCTGGATTATTGCCATATGGGAAGAGTGTTGTTGGTTATTGAAATGAACCACAGAAATCACTCCACCAACTCGACCCAAATTCATTGTAGCTAATACGTTCTTTTAGTCAGTGTTTGGTCAGTTTTGCATCAGTATTTGATCAGAATTTGTAAGCTAAAAGCAGGAGTGGGTCCAGAGAAAAAATAAGATGCAAACAATTCCTTTAATGTTATTTCTGTTTTGGACCCCACTCCTGTATTTGGTTTACAATTATTGATCAAATACTGATGCAAAACACTAACAAAATACTGACCGTCTATAAGAGGCTTTATGGATGCTCAAAATACAGAATTGTTTTGTTTTATGTTCTTCTGACAGATCAGAATAACAGAAACATAAACAGTGATGTTAACACAGCCTTACTGCTGCTGCCCCCCGCCCCCCACTCTGCCATCAGGCCACTTATGTCACGATTACTGCCACTGATACTGCTGCCGTCACCGTCCCTACTCTGTCATGGGGCCACCATGCTGCTGCTTCCACCGTCTCCACTCTGTCATGAAGCCACTACTTGAATCTTGGGGCACTACACGGTTAAGTCCAAGGCAATAAATTAGACCTGGCGCTTTTATTGACCTGTAATACGAATGCACAGTAATTCCACAGCTAACAGAAGGGATTAGCTATGAATCTGAAGATATGTAGAAGAGAACTGGCTCGCACATCCACATGCTATGCTTTGATCTCATCCCTACTTACTAAGCAGAAGACAGCGCTCCTTGGCGCATGTGTACTGCCTTACTGAGGCATTAGTGTACATTTTGATCAAAAGCCATAAGCCCACTCACCACGCCAAGGTTGCCTCTTTGAGTGAAACCTACTCTAAATTCTGGCGCAGCGTTGCCCGGCGACCACCGACACTGCAGTGCCAATCCAGTAAGCGGCGGGACCCAGCAGCCACGCAGCACCACTGCTGCCTGGCAATGCCAAACGCAGCACTGGGCCCCACCACCCACCAGCACAGCGACAATGGCCCTCGCACAGCACCGCACCATGTGACCAGTTGTCAAAAGCTCACCTTATCCACAGCTCTCAGGAACTCCAACTGAGAGCACGGTAGGTTGATTTAAACCCATATGCAGAAATTTGCTAATTAAAAACACCTGGGTCGAATGGGAGGAGTGCGTACACCAGAAAACAACACTAATGCCTCAGTAAGGCGGTACACATGCGCCAAGGAGCGCTGTCTTCTGCTTAGTAAGTAGGGTTGAAATCAGAGCATAGCATGTGGATGTGCGAGCCAGTTCTCTTCTACATATTTGATGTTTAGCTATGAATCTTGATGCCCTGCACGGTGATGTAGACAGCGTTAAATTATAACTGCCTGTAATACTGATGGCACAGTACCTACAGAACGGATTAACTATGAATGTGGGAGCACTAGAACGTAATACTCATGCATTGCCCTCTCCCTGCACTGTCCCTGCACTGCAGTTTAAGTTCAAAGCCTTCCCACTGAGTTTAGACCACCAAGTGGAATGCATATGATTAGGCAGAGTGGCCTGGGTATACCAGATTTATCAGGATTCGAGACAAATTCATTCCGAACTAAATGAATTTCTTGAAGAACTTTGGCGAATTGTGTGAATCAAATTTTTCCAAACTTTGCTCAACTCTAGTTTCCACGAAGTGCAAGAAATTCAGCTTTGTGGTGAATCAAATTTTACCTAAACTTCAGATTGAATTCCACTTTAGATGCTTCGATTTGCTCAACACTAATTATTACCATGACCACCAGCTAACACCCAGAGTAACTGCCATGTGCATGAAGGATAGCCGCTAGACAGGCTGGGGGTTACTCAATAAGTCCTGGTAGGTTGTCACAGGTATCTGAGCAAATGGTTGCTATATATTGCTGAAAAATCAGATGCACACAAGACAATTAACATGTACCGTATAGGTGTATGTCATATCCAAATCAGTTGGTAGTGCCTTCCATAAGGCAGTTGGGAGTGCCTTCCAAAAGCATTCCCTAGACCATAATGCTGCCACCACCAGCTTGTGTTCTTCGAGCAATGGTTGTAGGGTTCTTGTTCTCCAATGTTTCTCATTTGACACGCCAACGTCCATCCATTGGATGAAGCAGACGAAGTGATTAATCGGAGAAGGCAACCCTGTTTTTGCTAACCATCAGAGGACCAATTCTGGTACTGCCGCAAACATTGAAGCCTTTTCTGCTTATGTAACTTTCTTAGCAAAGGTGCAGTGACAATCCGTATTCTTTGGCACCCCCTACGCAGAAGGGTTTGCTAAACTGTTGATTCAGGTATGTCTGGTAGCCCCCTTGTTCATTTTGGTAGTGAGCTGCTCCACTGTAGCATGTTAGTCCACCCTCGCACACCTTTTTAGCTGACATTCACCTCTCGCATCAATGGCACGTGGTGCTCTGCAGTTTCCAAGTCGCTTATTCGCAATGGTGCCATTTGGCCACTAACTGTATGATGCACTTTCATCACAGCAGCACACAGTACAGTTTCAGAAACAATGCCACCCTTGGCCCAAAAGCCAATAATCAACCATTTTTGCAACTGTGATAAATCTGCCATTTTACCCATGACAGCAAGGAGGAATATGTGTGCACACAGCCTATTGCAAACCTTATAAACCCACCAAGCCAGCTCATGACACCTGACTTACTTCATGAGCTACGTACGCGACACTGATGTTGAGAGTAGGAAGTCATCATAATAATGTGACACGACTGTGTGAGGTTAGTTTCACACTAGCGCTTGACATCTCTGGCAGGCTGTTCCAACAAGGAGCAGCCTGCCAGAGATGTCTGGATCCAGCACTGGCGGAAGTTGCCTGAAGGCCCACCGCACCCATTAACTATAATGGGGAACGGTGAAGATCCAGCTGCAACGCGGCAAATATCTAGAGAAACGGCTGGACTAAAACCGTCACACTCGGGAACAGCCTGCCCAAGCACTAGAGTTCTGGTCTGCTTTCAAAGTCAATTGGAGTAAAAAATATCACATTCACAAAACAACATTTTAACAGTGCAGCAAGTCTGTAAAACATAGTTTCTAAGAAGCTGTAATTTGTTATTTTTTACAACTCTCATTTACATGCTGTACATTTAATATCTGGTAAATGCACACTTTGCCACAAACATTCATGTTTGTTGTAGTGAATGTGATCTATAGCTGGATATGTGGTCAATGTAAAAAAAAAAGCCCCTTAGAATTAGCATAGATTTGTCCTGCTGTGTCCTTTCTAATAATATATGCCTAGTACAGTTATTAAAAGTCCTTCTGGTAGGAGATTTTACAGAAAGTAAACAAGACGTACTGTAGAGTTTTACGTAAACATACATCAATGGACTTGTGACATTCCAAGTACTTTTCTATTTCCTGTGCAACAGAGTGCCAGATATTTTTATAGCAGCCACATGAGTAGTAACTTATTATCCTTTATGTAACCTTTGCTGGATCTTCAAGTGTTTGTCCTAGAACTAGGTGTAATGTAAAAAGGTTTTTTTTGTTTGTTTGTTTTTTTTAAAGCATGGTTGGTTTGTTTAAACAGCCCCACTCCTGTAGAAGAAATATGTCTTATTCACATAAATGGAGCAGAACTGTAATACAAGACACATTAAATGACTAGGAGTGATGCTAGTCATTTGTTTAATCATGAGAATGGTGGTCTTGTCCCCTCTCCTATAAATGGACCAGCAGTCAAGCATGTGAACTGCTCCTCCATTCATCTCCATGGGACTGCCAAAGAGTAGCCAAGAAAAGTGCTTGGCTATCTTCATCAATCCCACAGAGCATATACACTCACCGGCCACTTTATTACCTGTCCAACTGCTCGTTAACACTTAATTTCTAATCAGCCAATCACATGGCGGCAACTCAGTGCATTTAGGCATGTAGACATGGTCAAGACAATCTCCTGCAGTTCAAACTGAGCATCAGTATGGGGAAGAAAGGTGATTTGAGTGCCTTTGAACGTGGCATGGTCTGAGTATTTCAGAAACTGCTGATCTACTGGGATTTTCACGCACAACCATCTCTAGGGTTTACAGAGAATGGTCCGAAAAAGAAAAAACATCCAGTGAGCGGCAGTTCTGTGGGCGGAAATGCCTTGTTGATGCCAGAGGTCAGAGGAGAATGGGCAGACTGGTTCGAGCTGATAGAAAGGCAACAGTGACTCAAATTGCCACCCGTTACAACCAAGGTAGGCAGAAGAGCATCTCTGAACGCACAGTACGTCGAACTTTGAGGCAGATGGGCTACAGCAGCAGAAGACCACACCGGGTGCCACTCCTTTCAGCTAAGAACAGGAAACTGAGGCTACAATTTGCACAAGCTCATTGAAATTGGACAGTAGAAGATTGGAAAAACGTTGCCTGGTCTGATGAGTCTCGATTTCTGCTGCGACATTCGGATGGTAGGGTCAGAATTTGGCGTCAACAACATGAAAGCATGGATCCATCATGCCTTGTATCAACGGTTCAAGCTGGTGGTGGTGGTGTCATGGTGTGGGGAATATTTTCTTGGCACTCTTTGGGCCCCTTGGTACCAATTGAGCATCGTTGCAACGCCACAGCCTACCTGAGTATTGTTGCTGACCATGTCCATCCCTTTATGACCACAATGTACCCAACATCTGATGGCTACTTTCAGCAGGATAATGCGCCATGTCATAAAGCTGGAATCATCTCAGACTGGTTTCTTGAACATGCCAAGGAGTTCACTGTACTCAAATGGCCTCCACAGTCACCAGATCTCAATCCAATAGAGCATCTTTGGGATGTGGTGGAACGGGAGATTCGCATCATGGATGTGCAGCCAACAAATCTGCGGCAACTGTGTGATGCCATCATGTCAATATGGACCAAAATCTCTGAGGAATGCTTCCAGCACCTTGTTGAATCTATGCCACGAAGAATTGAGGCAGTTCTGAAGGCAAAAGGGGGTCCAACCCGTTACTAGCATGGTGTACCTAATAAAGTGGCCGGTGAGTGTACACTTACATTATTGTTTGCAGCACATCGACGTTTACACAGGGCAATCTGCTGCCGACAACTAATGATTTTCATTTTCGCTTACTGTTCGGCAGACAGTTTACACAAGACAATTTTCAAGGTCAGACATTCAGATGAATGTTGCCCTGCCTGGGTGTCTTCTGGCTGGGTATATTAGATATTAATATTAGGGGAACTGCCACACCGTCAGGTTTCCTGATGCAGTTTTAAGCCAAAACCAGGAATGAATTTAAAACTGAGAAGTCTTATATATACTTTATACGTTCTCCCCTTTTATGATCCACTACTGATTTTCACTTTCAGAACTGCATCAGAAAACCTGACTGTGTGGCCATACCCTTACATTTCCTTCATTTCTTCCTATTACATAATGGTGATGATAAAGATGCTAGCAATGCTTTCTTCCCACTTGTGAGTAAACTGAATGATACTGCACCATTTTGAACAAGCTACTGGATACAGAAATCTGTTATCTCTATATACAGTATGGTAATCTCTATGCAGGACTCTGATATATTTTAAAGGTTTGTTGATTCACGATACATCCCACACAATATACAATTAGTGCAAGTTTAATTCTCTATATAAAACTAAATCCAACCTAGCTTCCACATTGGTGTGAATTATAAATCAAAATATAACTAAACTACAAACCCTATTATCATAATTCTACATTATGTCAGTGATACCTCTATATAAACTATTGACAAGTGCCTGATTAAAAGCTAACCCTCATCCCCAATCAGAGCCATTCATTTTATAATACAAGTTATTGGATGTCGGGATCTGCAAATGTATTCTCACAAAGTTCCACTTGGTGGCACTAAAGTGCCATTTTGAACTTGATTGCTGTACTCCGTTAACCTTTTCAATGGCTAAAGTGCAGATATGAGCAAATGTATTTTACTTAAATAAGAGAGAGAAATGTTCAAATTCCCAGAAACACAAAGGTAGCCAATGAGCTTTCATTTATGAAAAAGCACTGATTGAACAGTTGGAGGCTACCATGAAGGGAAAATCTTATTATGAAAAAGCACTGACTGAACAGTTCAAGGATAATAACACCAAGGAGAAATCTGGTGGTAGCCTCAAACTGTTCAGTCAGTGGAAGGAAAGCTAATTTGCATACTTCTGGGTTTCTGGGAAAGATATTCAAATTATATTTTCTTCCAAAAAGAAAAGAATACTAGGCCTATCTGATGCCAGCCAGAAGAAGAAAGATATGCTAGTTTGCATGTATGTTTTCCAGAAATGCAAAGCAGCATGAGTAGGACTGCAATACTTCTTATAGTATGCATACTGAGTGGTCTCCCTAATGGGAAAGAGCACCCCTAAAACCCCGACAAAGGCCACACAGCTAGCAGAACAATTTTCTCTTCAGACATTTAGTTTTCTTGTCCTTTTAAAAAGAACACTGACTTGCATATCAGAAGAAGAAGAGGTCCTCTTGTTTCCCCCGCAGTGAAGTCCACAGTACAGGCAGTTAAAGGGTGAAGCGCCAGGATAATGACCTTTCGGCTAGCTCTATGTCAAACCTGTCAGTTGGCACAGTGAGTCCACACTCATTGATCCGTAACAATTACCATGCATTATTACTGAATGCATTGTGTGGTATGAACAGTATTTATATACCAGTTAACCGTTAAAGGGAATCTATCACCCTGATTTTGGACTATTATGTAGAGTAAAACATGAGTAGTACTACACTTAAGGAGTCCAGAACACTATATTGTACTTTCTGATTGCCTCTCCTTCCCCCACTGTCAGCATTCAAAGCACTGAAATACAATCCAGACTGCCGTTGTGTTCTAACTTAATGGAGAGTACACATGCATGGCAGTCCTGACAATGTAAATCAGTGCAGGTCTGAGTGCTGACTGCAGGGGAATGAGGGGCAATATGAAAATAAAAGATAGTGATCTGGACTCCATATCTGCAGTACTACTTATGTATTACTGTAGATAGTGGTCCAAAATGGAGGTGACAGATTCCCTTGAATGCATTGATATTGCATCAAGATTACTGTGCATTATTACTGTACGCCTATGCCGCAATAACAGCATTTATATACCAGTTAACCATTAATGCATTGTATTGCATCAAGACCTTGTGCATTATTAGTGAATGTGTTATACTGTAATAACAGTATTTATGTGCTTGTCAACCAGTAACACAGTGTTGTGTCAAGATACTGTGCATTATTAGTGAATGCGTTGTACTGGAGGGTCATTCCATGTCAAGTGGACCAACTTAAAAATCCGACCCTCTCCAAATTGAATAAAATTTTGCACAGATATTCCCTAGGGTCCTAAAGGAAATTTTACAAAATTTTTCATCTGGACCTCTGTCGGTTCCAGAGTTTCAGGCAGCTGATGATGGAACAGCTGTAATGCTCTGCTTGCTGTATAACCTAAAGTGGCAACTTTAGCAAGGCACAGTATCTTAAATAGTTAAGCTAGGAGGCTGAAATTTTGCATGTTAGTAAAACTACTTAGTCTAAGTATCCCTGCAAAGATTGGTGCCTTAGGAAGGCTTGACTCAATTTTTATATGCCCTCAAAATTGGCAAAAAAATTGACAAATGACTATTAAGGGCCTACTTTGACTGCCCACTGCTCCTGACATGCATGTCCGATCAGGCTATAATTTTGCCAGAAGTTATGGCCCATGCTATATATCTTAAGGTCACATACACAAGCTTTCCAACCAACTTGAAGACGAGATATGATTAGACAAAGAAGTGACATTTCAGATTTTTGCCATTTTTTTGCTACTATTGTGGTGGAAATATCTCAAATGTGTAATTTTTAATCTTTTTTTAATTAATCTAATCTAAAAGAGCATGTTTTCTGCAACAAAAGTCACCCTGTTTTATCTTTGACCTGGCCTTATGTTGGCCAGAATGAAGCGCACAAGAATGTACCTATTTTGCTTTCAAGTATGAAATTCACGACAAGGAGACATTTTTGGTGGCCTCCTGTCTGACAGGCTGGTGAGCCAGAAACATAAGATTATGTAGTGCTGCTGAGCTTGTTATCCTAATATAACTTTTAGATATATTTCCATACACATATTCTAATTAATTGTGGGTTGCCATTTTAAATTGGATATAATTTAATTTTAATTTAATTGGTTCCCACCTATGGCTTATATTGCTTCAATGTACTTGAATAAATTATGTACAAGCTACACATTTTAAGCTGTGTCCTGATACAATTTAATACGCATTTAACCACAGACACCATTTGGTAATTTACAATTCTGGTGACATTTTAAGATAACACAGGTTCCATACCACTTTTGCAGCATACATTCAGCAAATATACGCTGCTTTCCTTCTATATGTACCCCCTGCTTCTGGCTAGAAATGCACATTCACAATGCTGTCAAAATAATAACTTCTTCCTCGTAGAAGTTAGCATTTTGCGAAAGAGTGCTTTGCTTGCCTTCACCCAGCAAGTATGGCAGTAGATACCTTGGTTAAAGGCTGTATGTATGTGTATACATTGGCCTTATTACACATTTGTTAACAGCTTGTCCCTAAAATGCCTGGGTGTAAAAGCCCCAAAAGGTAACACTTTTGATGAGACTACAGGAATATGTTCAGACATGTTGTGCTGTTGTCTCCCCCCATGTCAGGCAACCCTTGTCCTGATGGCTTACACAGGTAGATATGCCATTTCCATCTATGTTCTCCTACAATCCTACTGATATTCTCTATTTAGCATTGTTTTCTTAAATAATTTGTAAACCCTTACAAGTCTTTCTAAATTAAATTCACTTTCTTTATTACAGATAGCTATGGATGCTCATTTATTACACTATGGAGTATAGCCATGAATTAGGTCCTTGTAGTATTGGGCTGTTTGATGGTTCTGAGTGCCATACGCAATCTGGATTTTATTCTGGCAAAAGTAGCTTGAAACTGATCAAGTATTTTTCTTTGAAAGATCAAGCATTAATAAAAAGGCGCTCTGGACTGCATAGTTTCTGTGCAGAATCAAATGTATGCGCCTTCCATGAAGCATTAATTTTGACCAAATTTGACTTTCTTCAGAAAAAATGCTGCAATCCATTTGAAAAGCAGAATCACAGCAATGCCAAAGGTTTGCGCGCAATTGATCTTGCTACATCTATCCACCTGAAAACTATTACAAAATAAGAGTTTAAGCCAGGCCAAAAACTTTGCCCACGTAAGCAGGATGTTAATGCAAAGTTAAAGGAATTGGAGGCTTCTCAGTCTGATTCAGGTAGTGACGAGCCTATCAGTGTTGCTGAAAACCTTAACACAAGTTTTGGACCACTTGGCATATCCCCATTAAAGATTGAGAAAGCCAGTGGGCGAAATTCATTGTGCTCTGCAAAGCGCAATTCAGTGAAGCACAAGGCAGTAGTGCTACTAAAATTGCAGCTGTTAGTGATTGTACTCCTGCTGACCTTAAGTTTAAATTGAGGAGAATGATTGTTTGATCACTTGCTTGCATCTCTGTGGTCCTGCAAGGTCATTTTACTGGTCTTCCCACAGGGACACTTGCTGGGTCCCAGAAGAGCATGCCATTGCTTTCCTTGATGCACCCACAACATCTGGCAGCCAATATGTCTTCTCACAAGATGTTTTGGTGAATGTTGACAGGAAATTAAAAAATGTGCAATTTGAGGAAGATTGGAAGAAAAGTCTTGTGAAATCTGTATTTTTAGCAATTTTAGTATGCATGTTGTGTTTTTACTTTCTTGTTTTTCTTCAATAAAACTAGGACACCCATGGCTGGTTTCTTCTCTAGTTGTTGGAAATTGCTCCTTGGCAATGGCAATAATTCTGTTGAACTGGCAGTAGCTGAGTCGTCCAATGCAAGATTGATGATAAATGTGCCAATTTAAAATGACAACCCACAATTAATTAGAATATGTGTATGGAAATATATCTAAAAGTTATATTAGGATAAGAAGCTCAGCAGCACTACATAATCTTATGTTTCTGGCTCACCAGCCTGTCAGACAGGAGGCCACTAAAAATGTCTCCTTGTAGTGAAGTTCATGCATGCAAGCAAAATAGGCACATTCTTGTGAGCTTAGTTCTGGCCAACATAAGGCCGGGTCAAAGATACAACAGGGTGACTTTTGTTGCAGAAAACATGCTCTTTTAGATGAGATCAATTAAAAAAAGATTAAAAATTACACATTTTAGATATTTCCACCGGAATAGTAGCAAAAAATGGCAAAAATCTGAAATGTCATTTCTTTGTCTAATCATATCTCGTCTTCAAGTTGGTTGGAAAGCTTGTGTACGTGATTGCATGGTCCATAACTCCTGGCAAAATTACAGCATGATCAGACATACATGTCAGGAGCAGTGGGCAGTCAAAGGGCCCTTAAAGGTCATTTGTCAATTTTTTTGCCTATTTTGAGGGCATATAAAAATTGAGTCAAGCCTTCCTAAGGCACCAATCTTTGCAGGGAGACTTGGACTAAGTAGTTTTACTAACATGCAAAATTTCAGCCTCCTAGCTTAACTACTTAAGATACTGTGCCTTGCCAAAATTGACACTTTGGGTTACGCAGCAAACAGAGCATTACAGCTATTCCATCATCAGCTGCCTGAAACTCTGGAACCAACAGAGGTCCAGATGAAAAATTTTGTAAAATTTCCTTTAGGGCCCTAGGGAACAACTGTGCAAAATTGTATTCAATTTGGAGAGGGTCAAATTTTTAGGTTGGTCCACTTGACATGGAATGACCCTGTAATCACATTATTACAGCAGTTTCATTCCACACATTGTATTTCCATTGTCAATTATCAATATCAGTGTGCAGTGTCTTTGTAGAGGGAGAGGGACATTTAATTGTGCCTATGTCTTTGAATTACAGAAAAAATACTTGTAATCTTGCTAGTACTAGTTAATAATCTGTGTACCAAACCCGTGACTTTTCATTAGGCCTCATAATAAAATGTCTGATAAATGGATTAGTGGAAAACAAAAGACCCATGTCTTGTCATGTAAGAGTCTGAATTCTTTTGTATGCCATCAGTTGAAATTTTAGCCAGGCAGGCATCTTCCCAAAATGTAATTCTGCTGTATGATGTTCATACTTCTGCCCAACTGTCCTTTTTTTCCTTCAACAATTCTTAAAAACTGTCTTGTTTTCTAAATGACTGTGGCCTTTCTCTGGCACATACAGTGTTCCCTAACTCCATAGACTGTTGGCCAGGCAGACTGGAACAGTGTCCCCAACTGGTCCAATTTGCTCTCGCTTGATCTCTGGTCCTGTCTACAGTGTCATCTCAGAAATGTTTTTTTTCAGTGCAGTAGGTGGTATTATCACACGGAAACGGATAAAGTTGTCCACTGCCAATTTAAAAAACATCACTTTTGTCAAAATTAATCAGGCAAGGATCTGTGAAGATTTTCACACACCTCTGGTTGAGGCCAATGAATAGATGTTCCAGTGCTGACAGTGGCTATTGATTGCCAGCCCCATCACACCATTGCCGATATCTGCTTGCCTACCATTATGTTCCATGCTATATGGATGCCGTTGCTGCCAATACTGCAGCTGCTATTCCCCGCTCCAATCCCCCTACTTCCATACCCCCTATACAGCTGCCACTTCTACGACTATTACCCCAATATAGCCATTCAAATATCTACTTGCTCCCTTGTCTGTTCCATGCTGTGCTGCTACTGCTGGCACTAGTATTGCTGCCACTATTACCCCTACATACCATACCCTTTCCATGTCCACACTATACTGCTGCTGCTTCCAAATAAAACGGAGCATTTTTACATACAGAACAAGCCACTGTTTCTTTAGGCAATTAAGAGTTGTGTGTGTATAAATATGGGCAAGCATTATGACCCCATTAATGCATCATTTTTGGATGCCTGTGAAGAACAAGCCACTGTTTCTCATGACTTTGACAGGTGTGTGTGTATTAACATGGGAAAGGATCTACTTCGTTAATGCATAATTTTTGGACACTTCGTCCCCACAAGCCACTGTTGAAAGTGTAACTGCCATTTATTTATTTTTTCTTCTAATGTGTAGGAACAGTGAAAGGAAACATTTTTCTAATACACTTTATTTAGAGGACTTGTACATTTAAATGTGAAAACTTGACCTGAAATGTCCCTTAGCAGTGCTGTCTAAATCAGCATTGCCAAGGCATGTCCGTCTACACTGTACAAAGCAGTGTTCATTGTGAAGACAACTTGGTGACAGATAGTTGGTAAAGAAAGCATAAAGCTGTTATTTACAGGGTCAGATTATTCCACAAGTGTTCCAGAATTTTATTCATTAGGCTTAGGGGCTAACACAATAGTTATTACCAACAATCTAGTTGACTACTCTATTTGGAGGTGACTTTATAGCCAATAACTTTCCACGAGTCTATTTCTTAAAGGTGGATTAACTACTGGAGACATTGGAGATTAAATACTTCTAAAATGTCTGCCATTGATATAGCAGTATTGTAGTTGGCACTGTTATGGGGACACTGTCAAAGAATTTGATGTGGGCACTGTAGATGTCACTGTTGTATTGGCACTGTGACTCTCACTGTGTGCAATGTGGCTAGTAGTTGTATGTTCCATTAGGAGCCTCCATCCTAGATTCCACTAAAATGGTAAACAGTAGAGATGAGTAAATCTATTTGAATCTGGATTTTGTCAGATTTGCTTCTTATTATTCGTAAATGTTCTTAAAATTTTGAACGCTAACGCTACGTATGCTACGTATGCAACAAGGTGAACAAGACCCACAGCAAACAGAATGGCGAAAGAACTGTGACCAAAGTGGGGAGAGATGGTCTTTGGGAACAAGTACCCCGAACCACCACCCGCTCCAGAGATCAGAGTGTCACAACTGTGCAAAAGAGTCTCACCGGCTTTTGAGTCGATATTCGTCTTGCTGGCTGGTGCAGCGGAGGCGGCTGGAGCATCCACTTTGCTGCCCAGGAGGAGAACAACAATAACACCTTCCATTTGGCAAAATATGATTGTGCCAGCATCAGTGACGGCCCACGCCCAGACCCTATTGGACTACAAGAATGCAGTGGAGAACTGGATCATCCAAGTATTGGACCATCCGAGGCCAGGAGATCCTACACTGGAGCGGCGAAAGGGAACCGTCCTGTGGTTTTCTGTGGAGCGAGGCTTTGCTTCTTGGCTGATGACGAGGACGGCAAGGAGTACTTTGTGGGCCGCAGGTTAGTGAAACGGCCGTACCTGCCCCAACCCCGTCACAGCCTTTATGTGGGGGATCAGGTGAAATACACCACCATGGCATCCCTGAAAGGCCCCTTTGCTACTGTATTATCTAAGCCCCTGGTCCCAACATCACCACCTGAAGTTTGGCCGGAGGAACCACCAGGCGAAGTACCGGTGCGCTGCCTACAGGAGTCACCAGAAGGCACTCTCCATTTCAGGGAGAAGCCACAGCCAGGGCCTCTGATCCCTGGACTGCCACCACCACCATCACAGTCCTTTCAGCTGGGTCAGCTGACGACATCATCGTTTACGTTCCAGTCCATGGTGATCCACCAGTACCCTGGAAACTACCCTGGAAAATGAAGCCAGCAGCAGCCAGGGGAGCTGGGGCTTCTTCCCTGGATGTAACCTTGCCTTAACCACTGTAGCCAGAAGTCCTTACCCCTGCTGTCCCGGCGGGAAAATCCGGAAAAGTAAATGTGCAAGTGGCTGTAGCGCTCTCCAGCGTGACCACCACCGGACACGGTCAAGTCCGACTTCTGGAAGAAGAGGGCAATGGAGCTCCACCACGGCAGCCAGCTTGGCCTACAGGAGGCAGGAGCATCCTCTGATGTCATTCAGTAGCAGTTCCAGCGAGGAGGACTTCAGGTCCCTCATCTGAGGAACCCTTCTACTGGCTGATTTAAAGGACACCTCTGGAGGACCTATGGGAGCCACAACATGGACTGCACCTGATGGGTGAGAGCTAGTTGGCACTTGTTTTTAGTTTATGTTGTTTTTATTGCCCCCTGTTTGACTCTCACCTAGATGGACATGGCTTGTCAGGACTCCCCCTGTCCCCCCATTCTGCAGAAAATTCCCAGTTGCGCCTAAGCATGCCTATTTTCCTTTCTCCGCCTTTCTCAGGTTATTTGGGAGCACCCTTTGCAAAAAGGTTCTCTATTTGCTGCTATTTTATATTATCCAACGTGGATTACACATTACTTGTTTGGATTACAAAATTACCTCACGTGGATTACAATTGAATTTTGGATTATGTGTTCCAGTGTTTTATCATGCCAAGCAGCCACGAGGAGAGACTCAAACGTATATCTGAGCCTATTATGCTTGCAAATGTGAAATTGATTGCACTAAAATGTTTGCATAATTATGTCTTTGCAGTATTTTAGCAATAATGTTTTTACAGGTTCAGCAACGTTCAAGCACTTTAGCCCATTGTGTGTATTCTTTTTCAGGTACTGCAATGTGTCCTATTATGCACTTATTGTACTGTGTTTTTTAGTAAATTATGCACTTAGCCGGATAACTAGCACCTTACTTTTCTAGCTCATATGGACTGCCTCTAAAGACTGTACGCCGCGGCCTAGACTCGTGCGTATGACGCAATCACGAGTCAATAGTACGCTAAGGATTCGTACGCACTTTGTATGCTAATGCTTACGGAACAAAAATTGAATGTATGTTCGTAATTTGTGTAGGAATGTTCGCAAAACAGCTATTATTTTTTCCCGCAAATTCGACCGAATAAATTTTGTATTAAGAACGAATCTTGTCAGAAATTCGTCGATTATTCACCGAAGCGAATTTCGGATGATTCCTCTCCTGCGCCGCAGCTCCACTCCGGGTCTGGCGCTCCTCTGTCTGCTCCTGCCAGCCCTGCACTGTCACCTGACGCTGTATGGGGTCAGGACAGTGCAGCACCGGCAGGAGAAGACAGAGGAACGCCAGACCCAGAGCGGAGCTGCAGCGCAGGAGGGTGAGTATGTTTCCCCGCTCCCGGCACCTAATACATACTAGTGAGCACTTTTTGGGGGGAAAAAGGTGCGTCAAAAGCAAAAAAAATATGGTAAATATAGTTCTATGTACAGTATCCTTTGGATATAAACAGATAGCAGAGTGTCTGTAGTCATGATACATAGGCTCCAGTCTGCTAGTCAAGACTTTTTAACTCTGAGTTCTACAATATATGTAAACTGCAAATTGTGGTCAACAGAGAACAGACACTTCAAGCTAGTGATTAGAATTAGTGATGAATAGAGATGAGCGAGCACTAAAATGCTCGG
This sequence comes from Rhinella marina, assembly GCA_900303285.1. Classification (NCBI taxonomy): domain Eukaryota; kingdom Metazoa; phylum Chordata; class Amphibia; order Anura; family Bufonidae; genus Rhinella; species Rhinella marina. The sequence goes on from ONZH01006657.1 coordinate 34,552, forward strand.
GTGCTCGTTATTCGAGATGAACTTTTACCGATACTCAGGTGCTCGTTTCGAGTAACGAACCCCATTAAAGTCAATGGGAGACTCAAGCATTTTTGGTAGGGGACCAAGGCTCTGCCTAGGGAAGGCTGGGTGAAAACCTGGAAACCTCAGAAAATGATGGAAACACCACGGAAATGGACAGGAAACTGCAGGGGCAGCATGCATGGATGCCTCTGAGGCTGCCTAATCCCACCATTACCCCAAATTCTCAGGCAACAGCCTGGTGGTTACCCTCATGGCAATTGTGCTCACCCAGACCAAGAAAGGCGAGGCACATGCCCATCACATGTTAGGGAAGCACCCAACTAGGTGCAACGAAGGTCCGTCACCCATGCCCATGCTGGCACTGCTCTCCTATCCCCAGCCACACGATGCAGGCATAAGCCTGACATAGCATGGCGGTGACACCAACAAGTGACCAAGTTAGATGAGGTAGCAGGTGAGCCACCCAAAAATTTAGCCTGACGCAGCATGGCGGTGACAACAGAGTGACCGAGTTAGAATGAGGTAGCAGGAGGTGAAGCACGGATGGTAATTCGAAGGAGGAGGAGGGGTTGGAGGAAGAGGCATAGTAAGTCTGAGAAACCATGACCGAGGTAAGCCCCGCAATCCTCCAAGTAGGCAGTACATGAGCGAACCCAGGGTCAGACTCGGTCAGAGTGACCGAGCTACACAACGGTAGCAACGCAATTTTTTAGAGGTCCAACTGCCACTCTTTTACCACAATTTTTCCGGAGGGCCACCTACAGGCCCTCTCTCTAAACAATTTTTCCGGAGGGCCCCCTACAGGCCCTCTCTCCAAACAATTTTTCCGGAGATCCACCTAGAGGCCCTCTCTCTAAACAATTTTTCCGGAGATCCACCTACAGGCCCTCTCTCTAAACAATTTTTCTGGAGGTCCACCTACAGGCCCTCTCTCTAAACAATTTTTCCGGAGGTCCACCTACAGGCCCTCTCTCTAAACAATTTTTCCGGAGGTCGACCTTCAGGCCCTCTCTCTAAACAATTTTTCCGGAGGGCCACCTACAGGCCCTCTCTCTAAACAATTTTTCCGGAGGGCCACCTACAGGCCCTCTCTCCAATCAATTTTTCCGCAGGGCCACATAATGCAATAGACGGGAATCGAACCCAGGTAAACTGCTTGGGAAGCAGCTATGCTCACCACTTTACCACGAACAGCAACTGATAAGAACAGATACTAAACTTGATGCTCTACACACATAAAAAATTTAGCGTGGCCCTGAATGTGGACGTTGAGGGCCTGGAGGCTGTCTCCTTGAGAAATGCTCAGGGTGGCCGAACGCCGGGCTCAACGGTGGACCCTTTTCGGGTTATCGATTGTCGAAATGTTGGCTTACATCAATTTTAGTATCTGTTCTTATCAGTTGCTGTTGGTGGTAAAGTGGTGAGCATAGCTGCTTCCCAAGCAGTTGACCTGGGTTCGATTCCCGTCTATTGCATTATGTGGCCCTACGGGAAAATTGATTGGAGAGAGGGCCTGTAGGTGGACCTCCGGAAAAATTGTTTAGAGAGAGGGCCTGTAGGTGGACCTCCGGAAAAATTGTTTAGAGAGAGGGCCTGTAGGTGGACCTCCGGAAAAATTGTTTAGAGACAGGGCCTCTAGGTGGATCTCCGGAAAAAATTGTTTAGAGAGAGGGCCTCTAAATTGTGGAAAAATTGTGGTAAAAGAGTGCCAGTTGGACCTCTAAAAAATTGCGTTTTTTGGGTCAGCGTTAGGCAAAGACGATATGGAGGAGGAGGAGTAGGAGGAGTAGAGAAGAGGAATCGGATACATAAGTAATGTTAATCTTTAGCTGCTTTCCCCCGAAGGAGATTTGAATTCCGGTGAAATCCAGGCTTTGTTCATTTTAATAAGCGTCAGCCTGTCAGCGCTGTCAGTTGACAGGCGTGTACGCTTATCAGTGATGACGCCACCAGGTGCACTGAATACCTGCTCTGACAACACGCTAGCGGCAGGGCAGGCCAGCACCTCCAAGGCGTACAGCGCCAGTTCAGGCCACGTGTCCAGCTTTGAAACCCAGTAGTTGTATGGAGCAGAGTGATCGGTCCAGACATTGGTATGGTCAGCTAGGTACTCCCTCACCATCTTTCTGTAAAGCTCACCCCTACTCTGCCTAGACTGGGGACAGGTGACAGTGTCTTGCTGGGGTGAAATAAAACTGGCAAAGGCCTTGGAGAGCGTTCCCCTGCCAGTGCTGGACAAGCTACCTGCTCGCCTCCTCTCCCCCACTACTTGGCCCACACAACCATGCCCTCTGCCGCTAGCGGCGTCAGATGGGAAGGATTGCTTCAGCTTGTGCACCAGGGCCTGTTGATATTGATTCACTCTCATACTCCTTTCCTCTACAGGGATGAGAGTGGAAAGGTTCTGCTTGTACCGTGGGTCCAGGAGAGTGAACACCCAGTAATAGGTGTTTGAAAAAATTCT
>ONZH01006658.1:0-24747 GCA_900303285.1 Rhinella marina
TCCAAACAATTTTTCCGGAGGTCCACCTACAGGCCCTCTGTCCAAACAATTTTTCCGGAGGTCCACCTACAGGCCCTCTGTCCAAACAATTTTTCCGGAGGTCCACCTACAGGCCCTCTCTCCAATTCCAGTTTCCAGTTTTATTTGCGCAAACTGCATACATTTTTATTTTTGGGATAGGTGTGAAAAATAATATTACTTGCGAATCTATATTGCCCAACATTGGATACGGTAGCAAGTAGAAGACCAAACACATGCTGCCCACAGGGTTCCGCAAATTCCTGGTCCACCCGCAAATTCCTTGTCCACAATGTCAAGGAGGTCGTGGTTCTGTTGATGAGCAACAAGTCCTTCTGTACTGAAATCGCAGACAAAGTCTCCATCTAAGAACCTACAGACCATTGTGGAGAGAGTGGCACAGCTCGCCATCAAAGTGACGAACCCCTAAGCCAGACTGCGCAGAGAAGAAAACGAATAAATATCTCTGTGGTTATTTTTGCTAAATAAAAGTTAAATAAACCCCCCAAAAAATTCATCTGTTCCTGTGCCTGATCCACCGAAGTTGAATCTGTCCCATCCTGAGAAATTCCCCCCCAAGGAGTCCCCACTGTAACTTGCTTCCCATACAACTACTTCACCCCCCGACACCTGTGTCTCGCCATTGTCCACCACCTCCTCAGACAACACTGGTAAATCCCCACTGTCAGCACACGGAAACAGCAAAAGGTCTTGCGAATTGGGGCAGAGAATGTTCTGGGCTAGCACATCAGGGAAGGGGTGACTATGGGGTTCCAGGGAGTATGTGACCACATGCAATATCCATTTAAAAGTCATGCCACACTTGATGTAGCTCATAATTGACAATTGTACCGGTTGATGCTAAATTTTTAAGTTGGGGTCCTGCGTCGTCATTCTAACTACACCTGGCTGTTGTCACCACCACACACGCTAGCCCAGGGGGCACTCCTCTGGCTCTTCCAGCGAAACCTCCTTCCCCCCAGCCTGCCACCCCACCTACAGGCCCTCTCTCCAAACAATTTACTTCTTTGTCCTATCTTTCTCTCTCTCTCTCCAAACTATTTTTCCGGATAGCTGCCATATACGGTATTAAACTGAGTAGTATACATAGAAGACATACCACACTTGATCAAGCTCATAATTTACGATTGTACCGGTTGATGCTTAATTTTTAAGTTGGGGTCCTGCGTCGTCATTCTAACTACACCCGGCTCTTATCACCACCACACACGCTAGCCCAGGGGGCACTCCTCTGGCTCTTCCAGTGAAACCTCCTTCCCCCCAGCCTGCCACCCCACCTACAGGCCTTCTCTCCAAACAATTTACTTCTTTGTCTTATCTTTCTCTCTCTCTCTCTCTACAAACTATTTTTCCGGATAGCTGCCATATACGGTATTAAACTGAGTAGTATACATAGAAGACATACCACACTTGATCAAGCTCATAATTTACGACTGTACCGGTTGATGCTAAATTTTTAAGTTGGGGTCCTGCGTCGTCATTCTAACTACACCCGGCTGTTGTCACCCCCACACACTCTAGCCCAGGGGGCACTCCTCTGGCTCTTCCAGCGAAACCTCCTTGCCCCAGCCTGCCCACCACCTACAGGCCCACTCTACAATCTATTTACCCGGATAGGGGACGTATTAGATGTTGTACTGATGTTTTTTTTTGTTCTTCTTTTAATTGCCTCCTGACCTGTCATAGGCAGAGCATGGACACGTCCCCTTAGCTGCAGTGGGAAAGACACTCCCCTGGCCAGAGCAAGCTCTTTTTCCGTTTTCCATGTTCGAAAAATCCATTAAATATAGGGTCCCAAGATAGGGGACGTATACGGTATTAAACTGAGAAGAATTGATACCATACGGGTAAAAGCAACAGTTTTCCCAAATCCATCTGGCTGTTGTCACCACCACACAAGCTAGCCCAGGGGGCACTCCTCTGGCTCTTCCAGCGAAACCTCCTTCCCCCCACCTACATGCCCTCTCGCCAAACAATTTTCCCGGGTAGGGGGACGTATTAGATATTGTACTGATTCTGAATTGCCTCCTGCAATAGACAGGAATTGAACCCAGATCAACTGCTTGGGAAGTAGCTATGCTCACCACTATACCACCAGCAGGCACAGCAACTGATAAGAACAGATACTAAACTTGATTTCAGCTGCAGTGCCAGCATGAGCAGTGGTGTCACCTGCAGGCGGTGATGGACCTTCGTTGCACCTAGTTGGGTGCTTCCCTAACATGTGATGGGTATTTGCCTTGCCTTTCTTTGACTGAGTGAGTACAATTGTCATGAGGGTAACCACCAGGCTGTTGCCTGAGGATTTGGGGTAATGGTGGGATTAAGAAGCCTCAGAGGCATCCATGCATGCTGCCCCTGCTGTTTCCTGTCCATTTCCGTGGTGTTTCCATCATTTTCTGAGGTTTCCAGGTTTTCACCCAGCCTTCCCTAGGCAGAGCCTTGGTCCCCTGCAAAAATGCTCAAGTCTCCCATTGACTTCAATGGGGTTCGTTATTCGAAACGAGCACTTGAGCATCGGGAAAAGTTCGACTCGAATAACGAGCACCCGAGCATTTTAGTGCTCGCTCATCTCTATTCCCTATTCATCTTTTAAACCTAACCACTCAGTAGAGATAAACAAAGCATATTTGTTACGCTAAAGCTTCAAATACCTTTGGGGATGCCTTAGGCCCCAATATAGGCAATCATACTGGTGAATGAGAATTACAGTAGCCTCAATTTTAGCTGCAGAAGCATCTGTTTACTTATTGGAGATATCAGTAGAATTGCCCAAAATTGTGAGAGGGAAAACAATATAATAAACAGATGTTATATGTTGAGAATATGTTTCCAGGCAGTTAGGTGTATTGCTTGCATTTTACAGGAATACATAATGCTTAGAAAACTCAGGATCATTATATATTTTTGTTTCACTATAAAAACATTTTACTCACATTATGTCTTATTTTTTAGTTGATTATAGTTTCCTTTAAATTGTTCTCTTTTATATTGTGAAAGGAAAAATAAAATAGGATGGTTCCTTGACTTGAGTGCGTTCAAGTTGTCAAGGCAACCTTGTTACCATGTAATATTACTTGGAATTTCTTCATAGGTTCTATGCGGATGAATCACCTCTCCAATACTAGATCAAAATGACAACCATTTTTTGTAAAACTGAAAAATCTTTCTAAACAAATCTTCCTTAAGTATTCCTTTATACATACTGTATGTTTTGTGTGTTTTGTTATTCAATTTCAGGCATTTTTACAAACATCACAGGTTCTTCTTTTTATTCATATAACTTTTGACATTAGTCCTATAGAAAAATATATTGGAAAATTCAATTTAAAAATGCCCTTCCCGGAGCATGCTACACAAGAAATGTACCAAAAGTGAAGAAACATATCATAAAAAGTGTTGTTTTATATTTTACTATTGGCTTTTATGAAATGTCTGGTTGCTGTATTTTTGAAACAAATTAAAAAAAAGACATGGAAAAACTGCCACAAAATTTTGACTTAGAAACACCCTTCCATTTTCATGTCTGCACCACCACTCAACCATAGTCAAGTGAGAAACATTGTAATATCTTGCTATAGTATGTTAGGCAACACTATCACACTTTAGCACTTAGTAATAAAATCTCAGCTTTATTCTTTGTTTTGACAAAGGATGAAGACATGTTCAATGTAAGTGCTTGTTTCAGATCTAAGTGGGAGACCAAGGTATTCATTTTATACTAATCTGTGCAAAACATAAAGATGTTCCTGATGTTCACTTCGGTAAATCAGGTTCTGGAACAAGGGTCTCTTTTCAATGTCTAGGTAGGTATCTTATTTGCCTGACATTTCCATTAGATTAATGAATTAAAGACAGTAAGTGATTTTCATATTGATAAAATAATGTACTGTAATAAAGATAGACATGTTACTGATGCACTAGCCACTTTGTAATACACCAGTTACTCTATATTATTTTATGATGAACTATATTTAAACTAAGACATTTTGCTTATTTATTTCTTAATTCATACAATTAATTGATTGTACATACCAGTATTTATATGTGATTCACATAGCTACACTGTGCTTGAAAATAACTCCATAGAGTAACTGCTCTCATAACTTAAAGGTTATGGACACCTTTATGGGATTATTATTATTATTATTATTATTATTATTATTATTATCATTATTATTACATTGTACTCATTTGTAGATTTTTCAAATGGTCTTTATAAAAAATGTTGAACCATTTTATCTGTACAGCATTGGTATGAGTGAAAACAGACAGACAGCATGCTACTGTGCTGTTTTCACTCTGTTCCATCAGGCAGCTTAGCTAATGGCTCCATATCTCTGATCTCCTCCTAAATACTCATTATAGCTCAATTCTTAACTTACTGATAAGAATATGGCTTAAATAAATGTTTGAAGAACACAAAAGGAGTTTGATTAGCACTTATGGAGCCTGGTAGTGCAAAAAGAAAAGGAAGAAAATCCCAGTACTAGTAGAAATCAAGAGTCTCAGAACTTGCATATCTTCATTTTATACCATTTATTCTAAATCTATATTGATCAATTATTTAATACTTCAATTGAGAAATATAATGTCTATGTTGATGGAAATGATAGTGTATTGGAAGCAATAAGTTTTTGTATGTTTTTTTAATTGTCTACACCAGCTTGAATGCCAAGGTAGGTTGAATTTCACAGGGACTGGGGGTATATCTCCATTCAACTTTGTTCCTGGATGCCAGTGAATTTTGCAAGGACTTTGAAAATATCATTAATAAATGTTCTGGAAGTCAGTAGTGGACGTCAGTAGTGGAAACAAAAGAAAAGACTGACAACATAGAACAACAGCTACGAGAGTGCATGAAGCTAGAGGAATTCACTTCTGTGAAGGAAATAGTGGATAAGTACTTAAAGGATTTCCAAAGGATATTGAAACTAAGAAATGGGCTAAATTCACAAGATACACTGAGGCAGTTTTATAAAAGGCAAGACTCTTCACTGCAAGAACAAATTGGAACCAGGAGATCATCAAGAAGCAGCTACTACTCGTTGACTTTGACCAGTGATCGATATGTTCTTCGTCAACAATGGAGTACTTTTTTAAGGAAAGGCATAGGAGAAGATAGGTGGGCCATCATCACAGAAGGAGGAACTGCCATAACACCAACTCCTATGATTAGAGATGAGTGATGTTTTCAAAAAACGATTTGGACGATTCTACAAAGTTCTTCACAAAATTATTTTTTTTCTGAATTAATTTGTCTCAAAGCACAATAAATATGGTATACCCAGGCCACTCTGCCTAATCATATGCATCCCATTTGGTGTCCCAATCTGACTGTGCTCACTGTGAAGGCTTGGAATTCATTACATTCTAGTGCACCAGGGGAGTAGCTAGAACTGACTGGGCCCCACAGCAAATTTTTGCATGGGGCTTACTCTTCATGACCACCCTGGCATTGCCTGTGTGCATATGTAAGGGTGGGTTCACATCACCTTTTTACCATCTGTTTAACATATATTAATACTAAGCAAACTGAGTACACCTTCTGTTACAATTTCGGTCCCTACTGTATACTGTAAGTATGTGATTGAGACTTTGGGTGATGTATTTGATACTTATATACTAAACACAGTAGGCCATTGTCTTTATCCAATCCATAAACTCATACAGTCATGTACCTATTAGTTGGAAGGGACCCGACATGATCTAATATAGCTTACAGTTGGTCTGTACTATCCCCCATACTAAAGGAAAAGAAGTAAAAGGGCATCTTTATAAATTATGCCTGAATATATAGGTAACAATGTGAATAATAGAATTATTCCATCTCTAGTAGCAGCAGAATTCTCTGAATGCCGGCCGGGGACGCGCTGGACCGTCCCAATGACAACTGGCACGCCCCCACCCGCCGCGCGTCATTTCCGACGCTTTGGGGAGGGAGAGAGTGAAGCCGGATGAATGAAGCGGTGTCTCCCCGGCCTTGCTCGCCCTGACACCAGAAATGATGATACAAGGAAGAGAGGGGCTTACCAAATAAAAGGTACGGACAATGCAGTGTTCTAATCGCCACTGCCATTTACTATTATGCTGCCACTCTGCCGAACTTTCTCCTGATGAACCTAGAATTAGGGGAAATGCGTCGAGGGCTTTTGGTAGCGAAACAGGAAGGATTATACTAGACAGGTCCAAGGTTTCAGCGGCTGGGGGTCGCCCCTTCTCAGGGCGAGTGCTCCAACTACAGCCATTATAGGGCTTTACCCCATACTAGACTAGGGCTTATGAGGGATAGCGTACTAATAGGTAGCCTCAGGATAATACATTAATATCCACCTTTGGCTTACTACAATTGCGAGCACCTACCCTATATTTACAAGTTAATGACCCCCAGCCTGACTGATACCAATTTAGAAACCAGACCATAACCGGTTCTAGTATACATGTTGCTGTAGTCCTTCCTTCTTAACCTCATGTATTGGTCACTGTACCCTTATTTTTAAGTAGATAAAATAAAAGTTAAGCTTTAGCCTAAACAAACAGAAGGTGTACTCAATTTGCTTAGTATTAATTTTTAATTACCACTGAGCCCATAAGGGAGACATAACAAATCCTCCCTTGATTTATTATATGACTGTTTAACGTATATGTTGGAAAAAAAGGGACACAAAAACGCAGCACACCACGCTTTTGTATCCTGCAGAATCCGGCAAAAAAATATACTTTCTTTTACAATGAATCCTATATATGACACTGTATGACATCAGTCATCCATTAAGGTATACATTTTTGCATATCTTAAATGCATGGCAAAAAGGTGATATGAACCCAGCCTAACTGTTCCAAAATAAGCACTAGTACACAGCGGAGAAACATGGCAGAGAAGAAAGGCTGCCATGTACTGCAGGCTATAGTACAGAAGGTTGGTCCTAGTGGTCAGTGGTATGGACTGTGTTCTACAGGGCTCATTTACTCTACTGGGAAATACAGGCCACACTACAGCATAATATACTGGAATCTGCAGTAAATATATTAGTCCTACAACCAAATAATAACACCGCCATACAGTGACTTGATAAGACCTACATACAATGACCGGATAAAACCTACATACAGTAACTGGATGACACCGCCATACAGTGACTGGATAACGCCTAAATACAGTGATAGTATAACACTTCCATACTGTGACTGGATAACGCCTAAATACAGTAATTGGATGACACCACCATACAGTGATTGGATAACGCCTAAATAAAGTGACTGGATAACACCACCATTTTGCATAACAACGCCATACAGTGACCGGATAGCACCTCTATACAGTGACTGGATAATGCCGCCATACACTGGATAACACATCCATACAGTGACTGGATGTAGGGTATAAGGGGGCACAGTATAGAGTATAAGAGGGCACAGAACAGGGTATGGTAAGGGGGCACAATGGAGGGCATAAGAGGGTATAGTACAGGGTAGGAGGCACATTATAGGGTATAAGGGGGCATAGTAGAGGCTAGGAGGCATAATATAGGTGTATCCCCTTATACCCTTGTATTGTGCTGCCACCAGTGTATGTTCAGGGGGCACAGTCCAGGCTAGGGTGGGGCACAGTCCAGGCTAGGGGGGAGCACAGGCCAGGCTGGAGGGGGGCACAGTCCAGGGTATCAGACTCATCAAAGCTGGCAGGAGGGTCCTGGCGGGCTGTATACATTGTTGGATGGGGGGCTGTACACATTGGGGGGGCTCCTTACTTCCCCTGTATAACAATATATCAGGAAGTGGATTCTCTTCCCTGGAGTTAGTTGCAGTGTTCGGGTGTAAGGCTCTGCAGTAGGCAGCACATCTCACCTCCACCATCTGAGCCTGGGTGACAGACAGGACGCAGAACAGCAGCTTCAACTCCGGGGTCCGCGCCATCTTCTCGGTTCTCAGAGGTGGGTGGTGGGAGGGTATTCAACCGTGCGGCTGGGTGGAATGGCTGGCAGCCATTCAATCGTATAGGATGGCTGGGTGAGAAGGCGGGCAGCCATAGAAACGTGCGGCTGGGCGGGATGGATAGAGCACGTACAGGGTCCATCTGAACGATTGGTGGAGCAGCAGCTTCTGCCCACTGCTGCTCCACCAATCAGATAACACAGTGCAGCAGCGCAGAGGAGAGGTAGAAGAATCCTTCTCTCTCCCTCTCCTCTTGTTTCATTAGAGGTCGCAGTAGTAGGAACCCCAGCACCAGCGGAATAGCCAAATAAAAAAAATTAAAAAAATAATTTCATTGGGCCCTGAAGGCCACACTCCACTCCTACTGCTGCTCCCGGGCCCCTTCTCAGCTCGGGCTCAGAAGCAGCCTCTTCCCTTGCTTCCCCGATAGCTACGCCACTGTAGTGCACCCATATTCATGGTTAATCCATTCTGTAGGTACTGTGCAATCAGTATTTCAGGCAGTTGTCATTTATTGCTGTCTCCATCACTGCGCAGGTCACAAGCTTCATAGCTGTGGAATTATGAAGCCGTGGAATTACTGTGCATCAGTATTAAAGGTCAATGAAAGCATGAGGTCTAAGTTATCACCATGCACTTAACCATGCAGTGCCCCAAGATTCAAGTAGTAGCCCCATGACAAAGTGGGGACGGTGGCAGCAGTGGCAGTAGTGGCCCCATGACAGAGTGGGGATGGTGGCGGCAGCAGTGGCAGTTACCATGAAAAAAGTTTGGACCCACTTCTGCTTTTGGCTTACCAATTCTGAACAAATTCTAAAAGAACATATTATCTATGATGAATTTGGGTAGAGTTGCTGGAGTGACATAGAATTTGTTACAATTTGTCATGGCTGTCATAGTGACTAGTGATGATCGAGCACCACGATGCTCGGGTGCTCTGGCCGAACACTAGGTGGTGCTCGTAGTATAATGGAAGTCTATGGAAGAAGACCAGGCACCCCCTGCTCTGCAGAGGGGAGGGTGTCTGGTTGATAGGGAAATGTGAGAAAATGGTGGAAACACCACTGAAATGGTTAGGGAACATCATGGGGAGGATGTCTGGATGCATCTTGGACACCGAAGTCGCTGCTGTTAACGATGATGTCCGAGTATTACGCCACTTTTATGGAATGACAAAAATACTCCTCCAAAACCCAAGACAACAACGATTTTAGAGGAAATATTGCTAGGAAACATATATTTACTTGTACGTAAAGCGCAAAAGCAGCATGCCCTCACCCCGAATGTTTTACACGGTCAGCTCAGCAGCAGACACTCGCCCCTAATGTTTTAGACGTCAACGTCAACTTGTCAGGATGAGGACCAGAGTGAAGAAGTAATATAGTAACATAGTAACATAGTTTATAAGGCCAAAAAAAAGACATCTGTCCATCCAGTTCAGCCTGTTAACCTGCAAGTTGATCCAGAGGAAGGCAATAAAACCCTGTGAGGTAGAAGCCAATATTCCTCACTTTAAGGGAAAAAAATTCCTTCCCGAAGAGGAAGAGGAAGTAGTGGACGATGAAATCACTGGCCCAACATGGGAAGGAGGCAAGCTGAGCGAGGACAGCAGTACAGCGGGGGAGGTATGCACAGCAACGCAACAGGCTGGAAGAGGCGGTGGGGTGGCAAAAGGGAGAAGGCAGGCCACACTAACAAGTGTGGACGATAAAAGAATTGTCATTTGCAACCTGTGCCATACCAAAATGAGCAGGGGCATGAACACTAGCAACCTGACCACCACAGCATGATCTTCATGGCAGCAAAGCACCCTAATAGGTGGGTCAAATGCCTGGATCCACAATCGGTGTATGCGGGTCACACCACTGCCTCCTCTTCCCTGTGTTATGTGCTAGCCAAGACGCAGGCCCAGATGCCTCCCCCCTACACTTGGACCCTCGCAAGCACCATCAGCGAGCACATCCACTTCTGTGTAAAGCGCAGCATACAGATTTCCATAACCCAGGCCTTTGAACGAAAGTGCAAATACCCAGCCACCCACCCACAGGCCATAGCACTAAATGCACACCTTTACAAATTGCTGGCGCTGAAAATGTTGCTTGTGGACACTGAGGCTTTTCGCAGTCTAATGGCGGCGGCTGTCCCTCATCATGCAGTACCTAGCCACCACTATTTTTGCTGGGGTGCCCTCACCGCCTTACACCAGCATGTGTCCCGAAAAATAACCCTTGCCCTGACCAACGCAGTTACTGGGAAAGTCCACTTAATGACTGACACATGGACAAGTGCTTCTGGCCAGGGACGCTACATTTCCCTGACGGCACACTGGGTGAACGCTGTGGAGGCTAGGAGCTTGTAGTACCCTGGGATGGCAAAGGTGCTACCGACACAAAGGATTGCGGGCCCTAAGATGTAGCAGTGCTAGCGACCACAAAAGAATCGCGTGAGCGCAGAATAATATTGTAAATAGAGTACGCATCTGATGATTTGTACGCTAATGCGTACGAATTTGTATCCTAATGCGTATGCATTTGTATGCTAATGCGTACGCATTTGTATGCTAATGCGTACGCATTTGTATGCTAATGCGTACGCATTGTACGCTAATGCGAATGCATTTGTATGTTAATGCTACGCATTGTACGCTAATGCGTACAAATTCACCTAATTAGCATACTATTACTGCGAGTGAAAGAGCAGAAATTGCGATTCGTTAGCAACGCTATGCGAAAACAGTGATCTCTAGCACTGCTACATCTGTACTTCCATCAGGATTTCCGCCACCACCTACATTAGCGGCTGCAACTCCTCCTTCTCCTCAACCACTTCCATCTAGGAATTCTAATCTTGCAGCACCAGTCAGCCATCAGTCAGTAACTGGAAGCAGTTTAGCACAGCGGTGGGGAAGCGGCAACAGGCTGTGCTGAAACTTATTTGCTTAGGTGACAAACAACACACCGCCACAGTGCTGTGGCAGGGTTTAAGGGACCAGGCTGAGTTGTGGCTCTCGCCACTCAACCTACAACCAGGCGTGGTTGAGTCTGATAACGGATGCAACTTAGTGGCGGCTTTGGAACTCGGAAAGCTCACACACATACTGTCACGCTCAGGTGTGGGGAGAAAACCACTCAGAGCATTGGAGGGAAAGAAGATTAGGCCTGGAAACTAAGGAAGGTAGATGGACACCTCCTAAAGGAAACCGTGACTCTAATCCTGATTGATTACCAGTACGAACAGGCCTCAAAAGGTAGGTCAGGAACCTAAACCAAATGGCCCTATAGGACCCTGGAACTAATGACAGGAATGAGTCTACCTGTTCCTCCAACAGGAAGGACGAACAGAAGTCTCTTTCAGGCCAAAGAACTGCTTCAACTTAGTGGTTGAGCGGTGGTCAAGGTGCACATTTCCGAAAGTAACCTACAGCTTCCGCCGGTCTGGCAACGCTGCAGCAGCGCTTACACTTACCAGCTCACTGATTGCTGTGCGACCTGAGCACGCGCTGGAACTCTACCTCCTCACAATAAAGGTGGACAGAGCTGCATGTGGAAAAGGTTCTGATAAGCGGCCTAGTGTCACAACTAGGAGGGAAAAGTTTTGTAAAATGGTAAAGGAGTACCTAGCTGACAATGTCAACGTCCTCAGCAATCCCTCTGTGCCTTATACAGTGCTTTGCAAAAGTATTCGGCCCCCTGGAACTTTGCAACCTTTTGCCACATTTCAGGCTTCAAACCAAAAGATACATTTTAAATTTTTGGTGAAGAATCAACAACAAGTGGGTCACAATTGTGAAGTGGAACGAAATTTATTGGATCATTTAAACTTTTTTTGTAATAATAAAGCTGAAAAGTGGGGCGTGCAAAATTATTCGGCCCCCTTGCATTAACCCTTTCACTCCCGGAGGTTTTTTCGGTCATGCATTTTCGTTTTGCGCTCCCTGCCTTCAAACAGCCATAACTCTTTTATTTTTCTGTTCACATAGCTGTATGAGGGCTTGTTTTTTGCGGGACAAGTTGTACTTTCCAACGCCACCATTTAATATTGCATATGGTGTAGTGGGAAGCGGGAAAAAAATTCCAAACCGGGTGAAATTGCAAAGAAAACGCTATTCCGCTACAGTTCTACGGGTTTCTTATTTACAGCGTTCGATGTGCATTAAAACTGATCTGTTACTTTCATTCTACTGGTCAGTACGAATCCGGAAATACCCAATATGTATAGTTTTTCCTGCGTTTTCAGTGATAAAATAATTAGAAAGGTGCCCTTTTTTTTTTCCTTGTCACATCTTGACCCCTATAACTTTTTGGTATTTATGTGTACAAAGCTGTATGGGGGCTCATTTTTTAAGGGACAATCTGAAGTTTTTATTGATACCATTCTGGGGTGTGTATGACTTTTTGATCACTTTTTATTTAATTTTTTTTAGAAAAAAAAAAACGACAAAAAACGGCAAATCGCCATTTGGACGCTTTTTTCCGCCACACAATTCGCTGTATTGGAATTTTTTTTTTTATATTTTAAAAGTATGGGCGTTTTCGGTCACGATGATACCCATGATGTCTATATTTATTGTTATTTAGGTATTTATTTTTTAATTATACGGAAAGGGGGGTGATTTGAACTTTTATATCTTTTTTATTTTTTATATATTTTTTAACATTTTTTTAAATTTTTTTTTACTATTTGAAAGCTCAAATATGGGCTTATATATTGTGGCTTTTTTTTTTCTTTATGAGCAATCAGGGATTTTCTAGACTCAGAAATCCAAGAATTGCTCATTTCTTATCCTGGCCTTCCATCTAGTGGCCTGAATAAGAATTGCACTTTGAAAACTGTAATCCTCACCAGCGAGGGTTACAGTTTTCATATGGTGTACAGACACCCTGATTGGCCACACGGGGTGTCTGTACACCACCCGGAAGCGAATGCTTCCGGGTTCAGACGCAACTAGATGCCTTGATCACGTGTGATCACGGCATCTAAACGCCCAGGAAGACGCCGCCGATGGCGGTAAGTAGCGGCAAGTCTCTGCTGTTAGAAACAGCAGAGACTTGCCGGCCATGACGCCCGCCGCACTTGCGAGCGGGTGCCATGTGCCCGCATTGCCCCAGCGCCGTACATGTACGGCGCTGGGAGTGTAATACTTTGTTGCACCACCTTTTGCTGCGATTACAGCTGCAAGTCGCTTGGGGTATGTCTCTATCAGTTTTGCACATCTAGAGACTGAAATTCTTGCCCATTCTTCCTTGCAAAACAGCTTGAGCTCTTTGAAGTTGGATGGAGAGCGTTTGTGAACAGCAATTTACAGCTCTTTCCACATAATCTCAATTGGATTCAGGTCTGGACTTTGACTTGGCCATTCTAAGACCTGGATACATTTATTTTTGAACCATTCCATTGTAGATTTTGTTTTATGTTTGGGATAATTGTCTTGTTGGAAGATAAATCTCCGTCCTAGTCTCAGTTCTTTTGCAAACTCCAACAGGTTTTCGAGAATGGTCCTGTATATTGCTCCATCCATCTTCCCATCAATTTTAACCACCTTCCCTGTCCCTGCTGATGAAAAGCAGGCCCAAACCATGATGCTGCCACCACCATGTTTGACAGTGGGGATGGTGTGTTTAGGGTAATGAGCTGTGTTGCTTTTACACCAAACATATAGTTTTGCATTGTTTCCAAAAAGTTCGATTTTGGTTTCATCTGACCAGAGCACCTTCTTTCACATGTTTGGTGTGTCTCCCAGGTGGCTTGTGGCAAACTGTAAACAAGACTTTTTATGGATATCTTTGAGAAAAGGCTTTCTTCTTGCCACTCTTCCATAAAGGCCAGATTTGTGAAGTGTTCGACTGATTGTTGTCCTATGGACAGACTCTCCCACCTCAGCTGTAGATCTCTGCAGTTCATCCAGAGTGATCATGGGCCTCTTGGCTGCATCTCTGATCAGTCTTCTCCTTGTTTGAGATGAAAGTTTAGAGGGATGGCCGGGTCTTGGTAAATTTGCAGTGATCTGAGACTCCTTCCATTTCAATATGATTGCTTGCACAGTGCTCCTTGGGATGTTTAAAGCTTGGGGAATCTTTTTGTATTCAAATCCGGCTTTAACCCCTTCCCGACCAGTGCCGTACATGTACGGCGCTGCGGGAAGTGACTTCCCGACCAGCGCCGTAGTGCTACGGCGCGCTGATCGGGCGGGTGCAGGAGCTGCGCCCGGCCGATTAGCGGCGGGGGTCCGGCTGTGCCCAGTAGCCGGACCCCTGATGTATGCACCAGCATCGGTGAAAACACCGATGCCGGTGCATTAACCCTTCATGTGCCGCGGTCAGCGCTGACCGCGGCACATGCGGTGGGAAGGGGTTGCCATCGGGTCCCCGCGCTGCTGTGACGGGGACCCGATGGCTGAGATAGCAGCCGAATGCCTTCCTTAGGCATCCGGCTGCTATCTACGGAAGCCTGTGAGATCCAGCCCCCTGGATCTCACAGGCAGTGTGCTGGAAGTGTATTACATTGAGTAATACACTTCCAGCCAATGCATTACAATACAGAAGTATTGTAATGCATTGTAAGGGGATCAGACCCCCAAAAGTGAAAAAAAAGTGTAAAATAAGAAAGTTAAAAAAAGTGAAAAAAATAAAGTTTTACAAAAAAAAAAGTTTCAAGTTTCCCCCCCCCAAAAAAAACGTCATTTTTACAAAATAATATAAAAAAAATTGTAAAAAATAGTGAAAAAAAAAAATAGACATATTAGGTATCGCCGCGTCCGTATCGACCGGCTCTATAAAAATAGCACATGATCCACCCCGTCAGGTGCACGCAGTAAAAAAAAAAAAAAAAAAAACTGTGCCAAAACAGACATTTTTGGGTCACCTTGCCTTACAAAAAGTGTAATAGCAGGTGATCAAAAAAGCGTATGTACCCCAAAATGGTACCAATCAAACCGTCATCTTGTCCCGCAAAAAATGAGACCCTACCTAAGACAATCGCCTGAAAAATAAAAAAAATATGGCTCTCAGAAAATGGCAACACAAAAAGTATTTTATTTTGTTAAAAAAATAAATCTAATGTGTAAAACTATCCAAAAATAAAAAAGTTAGACATATTGGGTATCGCCACGTCCGTAACAACCTGCTCTATAAAAATATTGCATGAGATGGCCCCCCAGGCGAATGCTGTAAAAAATTTTTTTTAAAAAACTAAGCCAAAACAGACATTTTTTTCCTTTTTGTCTCACAAAAAGTGTAATAGCAGGCGATCAAAAAGGCGTATTTACCCCAAAATGGTACCAATCAAACCGTCATCTTGTCCTGCAAAAACGATACCCTACCTGAGACAACCGCCTGAAAACTGAAAAAAATATGGCTCTTTGAAAAGGGCAACACAAAATAAAGATTTTATTCTGTTCAAAAAATAAATCTAATGTGTAAAACTATCCAAAAATAAAAAAGTTAGACATATTGGGTATTGCCGCGTCCGTAACAACCTGCTCTATAAAAATATTGCATGAGATGGCCCTCCAGGCGAATGCTGTAAAAAATTTTTAAAAAAAACTAAGCCAAAACAGACATTTTTTTCCTTTTTGTCTCACAAAAAGTATAATAGCAGGCGATCAAAAAGGCGTATTTACCCCTAAATGGTACCAATCAAACCGTTATCTTGTCCTGCAAAAACGATACCCTACCTGAGACAATCGCCTGAAAACTGAAAAAAATATGGCTCTTTGAAAGTGGCAACACAAAATAAAGATTTTATTCTGTTCAAAAAATAAATCTAATGTGTAAAACTATCTAAAAATAAAAAAGTTAGACATATTGGGTATCATCGTGTCCATAACAACCTGCTCTATAAAAATATTACATGAGATGGCCCCCCGGGTGAATGCTGCAAAAAAAAAAAAAAAAAAACTATGCCAAAACAACCATTTTTTTTCCCTCTTGCCTCACAAAAAGTGTAATAGCAGGCGATCAAAAAGGTGTATTTACCCCAAAATGGTACCAATCAAACCGTCATCTTGTCCTGCAAAAACGGTACCCTACCTGAGACAATCGCCTGAAAACTGAAAAAAATATGGCTCTTTGAAAATGGCAACACAAAAAAAAGATTTTATTCTGTTCTAAAATGCATCTAATGTGTAAAACTTTCCAAAAATAAAAAAGTTAGACATATTGGGTATCGTCGCGTCCGTAACAACCTGCTCTATAAAAATATTTCATGAGATAGCCCCCCAGGTGAATGTTGTAAAAAATTAAAAAAAAAAACATGCCAAAACTGCTATTTTTTTCACCTTGACTCACAAAAACTGTAATACAAAGCGATCCAAAAGTCTTATGTACCCCAAAATGGTACCAATCAAACCGTCATCTCGTCCCGCAAAAAATGAGCCCCCACATAAGACAATAACTCAAAAAGTTAAAAATCAACGGCACCCGCAAACCAATCCATCAAAATCTGTTCTGCAAAATCCATATGGCGCTCCTTCTGTTTTGAGTCCTGCCATGTGCCCCCACAGCAGTTTGCCACCACATATGGGGTGTTGCCGTATTCAGGAGAAAATGGGTAACAAATTATGGGGTGCTTTTCTCCTGTTACCCCTTGTGAAAATGAAAAATTTGGGGCTAAAGCAACATTTTATTGGAAGAAATGAAACTTTTCATTTTCACAGCCTGGTGTTTCCAAATTCCGTAAAACGCTTAGGGGGTCAAAGTGGCCAGAACCCCCCTTAATATATTCTTTGAAGGGTGTAGTTTCCAAAATGGGGTCACTTTTTCAGGGTTTCCACTGAAGGGGTACGTCAGGGTCTCTCAATTACAAAATGATGCCTAAAAACTATTCTAGCAAAATCTGCCTCCAAAATCCGTATGGCGCTCCTTTCCTTCTGACCACTGCCACAAACCCATAGAGACGTTTACCACTACATATGGGATATTTCTGTAAACTGCAGAATCAGAGTAATGAGTATTGAGGTTTAGTTTGCTGTTAACCCTTGCTGTATTGCAAGAAAAAAATATTAACATGAATAATCTACGAAAAAAGTGAAATTTAGAAATTTCACCTCCATTTTCCTTTAATTCTTGTGGAACACCTGAAGGGTTAACAAAGTTTGTAACAGCAGTTTTTTATAACTTGAGGGGTGTAGTTTCTAAAATGGGGTCATTTATGGGGGGTTTCATTATGTAAGCCCCTCAAAATCACTTTATATCTGAATTGGTGTTTAAAAAAATGGTTTTGGAAAATTTGGTGAAAATTTGAAAAATGGCTTCTAAACTTCTAAGCCCTCTAACGTCCTAAAAAAGTAAAATTACATTTACAAAATGATGCCAACATAAAGTAGACATAAGGGGAATGTAAAATAATAACTATTTTTGGAGGTATTACTGTGTATTTTGAAAGTAGAGAAATTGAAATTTGGAAATTTGGAAATTTTTCCAAATTTTTGGTAAATTTGGGATTTTTTCATAAATAAGGGTGAAATATATTGACTCAAATTTATGACTGTCATGAAGTACGATGTGTCACAAGAAAACAATCTCAGAATGGCCTAGATAAGTAAAAGCGTTCCAAAGTTATTACCACATAAAGTGACACATGTCAGATTTGCAAAAAATGGCCCGGTCAGGAAGGTGAAAACAGGCCCGGGGTTGAAGGGGTTAAACTTCTCCACAACAGTATCACGGACCTGCCTGGTGTGTTCCTTGGTCTTCATGATGCTCTCTGTGCTTTAAACAGAACCCTGAGACTATCACAGAGCAGGTGCATTTATACTGAGACTTGAATTCACACAGGTGGATTCTATTTATCTTCATCAGTCATTTAGGACAACATTGGATCATTCAGAGATCCTCAATGAATTTCTGGAGTGAGTTTTCAGAACTGAAAATAAATTGGCCGAATAATTTGCACGCCCAACTTTTCAGTTTTATTATTACAAAAAAGTTTAAATGATCCAATAAATTTTGTTCCACTTCACAATTGTGACCCACTTGTTGTTGATTCCTCACCAAAAATTTAAAATGTGATATATTTTTGTTTGAAGCCTGAAATGTGGCAAAAGGTTGAAAAGTTCCAGGGGGCCGAATACTTTTGCAAGGCACTGAAATTATTGGGTGTCTAAGCTGGATACATGGCACAAACTGACGCTCTACGCCTTGGAGGTGCTGGCCTGCCCTGCCGCCAGCGTTTTGTCAGAGCGGTTATTTAGTGCCGCTGGGGGCATAATAACTGTTAAGCACATCTGCCTGTCAACTTCAAATGCTGCCGCTAATCAAAATTAACAAGGTCTGGATTGCCCCTGACTTTGCTACCCCACCAGAGGAAAGCGGCTGAACATATAGGAACTTTAAATGTGGCTTTTAAGGTGTATTGAATACAGTGTATTTCCATTCACCCCTTCCTCTTCTCGTCCTCTTCCTCCATCATATCAAACTGCTTAATAGGCTGCCCTTGCCTTTAAATATTTCAGAGGTTCACCAGCAGGCCCTCACCCCTAATTTTTTAACCTAAAAAATTAACCTCACTCTGGTCCTCCTCCTGACATGTTAACCTAACAAGAACCTGTCTTGTGACACCCTACAAACTGAGACATGAAGCTAGGAGTTTTGGATGACTTTGTTTCTTGTGCTCTGCCTGCAGACACTGTTTTACCAGGCCCACCGTACACTATCAACAGCACGCCCACTTCCCTGTCCCTTACTGCTCGCCTTGCGCATACTAAATGGTATATATGCCAGTTTGTCAAAAGTACAGTTGCGTAGATTTTTTTTGTGTATGAGAAGAAAAATGTCACCGAATGAGCAAACGTTATGCAGCAGATGCAGCACAGGTAATGTCATATACCTGTGCTGCATGTGCAGTATAACCTTTCTGAATCCTAAATACCTGACATCCAGTGTATTTTGTTCTGCCGTTATTCATATAATAAATAATGTTTGCGCAAGCAGGCACAGATAGTGTAGGGATAAGATTTGGCTAGGCAGGGCTAGTTGTTCTGTTGAAAAGACCCCAAAGTCCTTTTAAGGACTTTTGTTATATCTGGCTGCAATATTGTTATTCTTGATAGTCAAAATTTGCGCAAGTTTGCCTAATCTTAACACCAGCTGCGCAGCGTGTGCAGGACAATGTATGTTTCTCCTATATACCTGACATTTATTGCGTTTCTTTCTGCCGCTAATCAGATGACATTACATGTGCAGGACAATGTATGTTTCTCCTATGTACCTGACATTTATTGTGATTCTTTCTGTCGCTAATCATGGCGACATTAGTAATGTCTTCTTCAATAGCTGCAGAAAAAAATACAACGGATTTCTGTTATTTGGGATACACAAATGTTAGATAGCAGACACTGAAAAGGAGGTGTTAAGGTCAGGCAACCTTGTGCAATTTTTAACCCATTACAAAAATAACATATTGCAGCCAGATATAACAATGGACTTTTGTGTCTTTTGAACAGAACAACTACCCCTGCCTAGCCAAATCATATCCCTACACTATATGTGCCTCCTTGCACAAATGTTATACAGTAAATGAGGAACTGCGGCCTAAATTAACGGTAGAAAAAATACCAACGGATGTTAGGTACAGTGCCTTGCAAAAGTATTCGGCCCCTTGGAACTTTTCAACCTTTTGCCACATTTCAGGCTTCAAACAAAAAGATATAACATTTAAAATTTTTGGTGAAGAATCCACAACAAGTGGGTCACAATTGTGAAGTGGAACGAAATTTATTGGATCATTTAAACTTTTTTTGTAATAATAAAACTGAAAAGTTGGGCTGGCAAAATTATTCGGCCCATTTACTTTCAGTTCAGAAAACTCACTCCAGAAGTTCATTGAGGATCTCTGAATGATCCAATGTTGTCCTAAATGACTGATCAAGATAAATAGAATCCACCTGTGTGTAATCAATTCTCCATATAAATGCACCTGATCTGTGATAGTCTCAGGGTTCTGATTAAAGCACAGAGAGCATCATGAAGACCAAAGAACACACCAGGTAGGTCTGTGATACTGTTGTGGAGAAGTTTAAAGCTGGATTTGGATAACAAAAGATTTCCCAAACTTTAAACATCCCAAGGAGCACTGTGCAAGCGATCATATTGAAATGGAGGGAGTATCAGACCACTGCAAATCTACCAAGACCCGGCCGTCCTTCTAAACTTTTATCTTAAACAAGGAGAAGACTGATCAGAGATACAGCCAAGAGGCCCATGATCACTCTGTCCATAGAATCTGTCCATAGGACAACAATCAGTCAAACACTTCACAAATCTGGCCTTTATGGAAGAGTGGCAAGAAGAAAGCCATTTCTCAAAGATATCGATAAAAAGTCGCATTTACAGTTTGCCACAAGCCAACTGGGAGACACACCAAACATGTGGAAGAAGGTGCTCAGGTCAGATGAAACCAAAATCGAACTTTTTGGAAACAATGCAAAACGATATGCTTGGCGTAAAAGCAACACAGCTCATCACCCTGAACACACTATCCCCACTGTCAAACATGGTGGTTGCAGCATCATGGTTTGGGCCTGCTTTTCATCAGCAGGGACAGGGAAGATAGTTAAAATTGATGGGAAGATGGATGGAACCAAATACAGGACCATTCTGGATGAAAACCTGTTGGAGTCTGCAAAAGACCTGAGACTAGGACGGAGATTTATCTTCCAACAAGACAATGATCCCAAACATAAAGCAAAATCTACAATGGAATGTAGGGATGAGCAAATCATTAAAAAAATTATTCGCCGAACATTCACAGAAGTCTTCCTAAGATTCGTATATTCGACGAATAGATTTGTTGTATTTGCGTACAAAATATACGTTATTATGTGCTATTAGCGAACATTCGCGCTCTAATAACGAACGTTCATTTAAAAAATGTACGCAACTTCTTAGAAGACGTACGCAAATAGCGTACGAATACTCAGCGTACTATTGTCTACGTGATTACTTAATACGCAGGCACGCATGATCAGAGGCTGTGGCGTGCACTCCTCTGAGGCAGAGCGAATATTCGAAAATGGCATCCAGGCGATCCTCATCATTTAGCTCTGAAGAGCTGAAATTCCTGATCAGGCTGATGGACAGAGAGGATTACGATGGCACACACCGCCATCCAAACCAGCATAAGAAGGAGGTGATCCAGCAGGTGATCCAAAGCCTGCGCCATCGTTTCCACACCGTGCGGACCCCGGTCCAGATCCAGCGGAAATGGTCTGATCTGAAATTCAAATGCCCAGAGCAGCTTAATGAGATCCGCGCAGAGATACGGCAGGGTGAGTAACAAAATATTTGATAAGTAAAAAGTAAAAACATGTAAAAAAATAGTGTACTGTATTGTATATATACCAGCAGTCAATGCAAATAATGAAAAAAAGTATAGAAGGACAACGTGGCCATGCATAGTGCGCTGCAGTAATTTTGTTTCATGCTAGGCAACGCCTCTAACTCTCGACCCAAACAACTTAAGTGAAGGTATTCTAGTCATTATTGTTAATTGTGCTGACCGTTCTCCTGTTTGTGTCATGCAAATGCACTAGTTCGAAAGAAAGTACCCTTATATGCCCCTTCATATTTAGCGCTTCCTCCTCCTACACACAGACTCAAAGACGTGCCCATGTTGCAGCTACTGTCAGTGGGCGATATCCAAAGTATTCCTACCGCACCGTGTTAACGATATAAAGAAAGTTATTGCGACGATAACATTATCTATTGCCATAAATACCTTTTTAGAAGAAAAAAATATGATATGGCCCCCCTCTCACACCCATAATATCTTAATAGTAGTATGTGTTAGTATTAAAACGAGTGTGTTTTCACTCCGGCTGCCTCTCAGCAGGGGTTAACATGCTGCGGCCGGCCCATTACAGTGAATTTGGGCTGGAGCGTGGTTCCGGCCCCACACGTGTACCTGCGGCAGCGGGGATCCGGAGGGACCCTTCACCCGCCGGATCCGGGCTGCCGCTAGTGTAGAAGTAGCCTTAGGCCATTATTTCATGATTTTTGACAGCTGCTACACCACAGAGGAGCCACTTTCACCGTCCTCCACCCCAGCGAGAGAGGACCCCACCTGAAGAAGGTAGGTAAAAAAAAAAAAAGTGTAATGGTTGGACCTTCTGTCTTCAAAATATGAGCTAAATGTATGTTTTATCTTTAGTAGCTGTAACCGACAGGGAGCAGTTTTCCCCTGGACCATGGGAAGACCACACCGTATGGGTGTCCAGTAAGTACTACAAAAGGCTCAGTCAGTACATAATACATGTCACAGAATAAGTCGCTCCAGTACATTAAAGTTTAGATTTTTTTTGTGGGACAACCACTGTAACTCAATCATACAAACTAAGTACATAACTGTTTCCACCCCTACAGACATCCCCACTGACTTCAAAGTGGAGGCTGGATTACGGCGCCTTGGCTCCAGGCTCCACGCTGCCTCCCGGCTCATTCGTGGCCTGCAGCTGGAGCTGCAAGAGCTGCAGGACATGATGGCCCGACGTCGGCAAAGGCCGGCGTAATCTTATTTTTTTGTTCCTTTCTTTTGTTTATTATATTATTTATTTGTTAAAAAGAAGTTTTTATTTATTACTAAAATATTCTTGAAAAACCTGTGCTTTCAGTGTTTTGTTAAACCTTTAACACCTTCCTGATCCTGACATAGTGTGAAGTTTTTTTCCCACGGCCATTTTCCCGTATTAATGAACACATCGGTGTCTGCCGGCCGAAGTATTACTACATTACACACACTCCTGTTCACTGATTACAATCGACAGACAGAAAAATAAAAAAGGCTTAGCTTGTTTGGGCAACAAGCCTGTACATTCTACCTTAACATAGGCAGTGAAAATTATATGAGCTTTTTATGGCTGCCCCGGCCAGTAGTAGTAGGGGACGGGGTATATCAGAATAGAGTGATTGGTAAAATAAATACAACAGACTGCAGTGGTGTATAACAATGTCCGCTAATATAACTTGTACGGGAGGCAGAGGCAGTGTAAACATTTTTATTTTTTTTTAAATATACAGTACAGACCAAAAGTTTGGACACACCTTCTCACTCAAAGAGTTTTCTCTATTTTCATGACTATAAAATTGTAGATTCACACCGAAGGCATCAAAACTATGAATTAACACAAGTGGAATTATATACTTAACAAAAAACTGAAACAACTGTAAATATGTCTTATATTCTAGGTGCTAAGCATCTCTGGGAACTCCTTCAAGACTGTTGGAATACCATTTCAGGTGACTACCTCTTGAAGCTCATCAAGAGTGTGCAAAGCAGTAATCAAAGCAAAAGGTGGCTACTTTAAAGAACCTAGAATATAAGACATATTTTCAGTTGTTTCACAATTTTTTGTTAAGTATATAATTCCACATGTGTTAATTCATAGTTTTGATGCCTTCAGTGTGAATCTACAATTTTCATAGTCATGAAAATACAGAAAACTCTTTGAATGAGAAGGTGTGTCCAAACTGTTGGTCTGTACTGTATATAACACATATAACACATATATTTTTTTTTTTTTTTGAGGGGGGGGCTAAAGGCTGAGGCTCCAAAACAAACTTAACAATTCCAAATCAAACTATTATTAACGTTAACGAACAACAGCTACTCTCCTACTAAGCGTACAAAAAAGGAGGCGGAGGTAGACAACAGTGTTTGGTTTTGAAATATTTTTGGAGACTTCGGGTTCGCACAGCCCATGACATGACAAAAGACATTTGGCTGTAAAATTATGGCCCTGCTGACAGCAACAGTGGGAAGACACTCAGACTATTCTGCCCTGCAAGGCCTGATCTAATCACCACCAGCATCAGCAAGAGGAGTATGAAATTCGGATGTAATCCAGCCTTTATTCATTTTTATAAAGGTATTTTTTGAACACTGCCCAGGTGACAGATTTGTCCTTTTGGGTGTCACCACCACCCCAGTGGCACTAAAAACCCTCTCTGACATGACACTTGAGGCTGGGCAGGAAAGAAGCCCTAGTGCATAGTGGGACAGTTCCGGTCACTGTTGTAATCTGCCTGCCCAGAAGTCCAGGAGGTCTGAGAAGAGGTTTTGTGAGCCAGACTGCAGGTACGCCTGAACCTGCTTATTGAGGCAGGTTATCTGGGCCTGCTCACTTGGCTGTAGCTGTTGGGAGCCTGAAGAGAAAAATTCCTGCATCATACTAATTAGGCTTAACTGGCTGCTGCTGGTTGTGGCAGAAGGTGGATTACTCGGCCAGACCTCCTTCGCAGACTTGCTGGCAGCAGGCTGGGGCTGGCTAAAAGCTGTGGCCAGCTTACTACATAGCTTCTCCCGCAATGATACTAATTTCTCGTCAATTTCCTGGGGAGGAAAACAATCCCCCATGTTGGATTGATACCGCAGGTCCAGAAGCATCGCCAGACAGTATTCGTCAGTCTGCCTTATGTTTAGGATACGCCTGTCAGTGCGTAAGCATGTGAGCATACAGCTTGCCATCCTGCCCAGCGTGCCCGAGAGGCCACTTCTTTCCATCTCAGCCTCTCTCTGAGAAACTGCTGTGTCCCTGAAAGTCTCATCATTCTCATCCTCCAGCTGTTTCTCCTCCTACTCCTCCTGGTCATCATCACCCTCATTAAAATCCTCCTCCTCTTTCCCCTCCTCTAACTGAAGCTCCTCATCCTCATCCTCCTCCTGCTCCACAAGGGAACTTTGGCTTTGGGGCTCCCATACAGTGACAGCATGGCGGGTAGACAAATGGCCAGGATTTCCTTCCCCCATTGCCCCCTGCTACAGGAGCATGAATGTCTTTTT
>ONZH01006659.1:0-29115 GCA_900303285.1 Rhinella marina
CCTATTTCATGCCTTGGGTAGGCCCTATTTCATGCCTTGGGTAGGCCCTATTTCATGCCTTGGGTAGGTCCTATTTCATGCCTTGGGTAGGCCCTATTTCATGCCTTGGGTAGAAGGTTAGTTAGTTGGTCTTCACACATTATACTATAGCCTTCCTTACACAAACACTGCACATAAAACAGCTCAACCTCTTTGTTTTCACATTATGACAAACGTTCCTTATCATGTATTCCTCACTATTACTGGAACCATGATCACTCTATTGTCTTGTCCAAGGTTTTCCTTTCTTAAACATCATCACAAGTATTGTTAACACCAATACTATAGTCTTGTCGACATATACTAAACATTCTCTAGTTAAGACATTTATGCTGGAACAACACAAATATCCCCACCATGCCTGATAAAGGGATCATAACATCAGCCTTTTGTCATCCTCTATCTCAGCTAACCATTAAAGGTATCAACCACTGAGAACTCTCAACATTTTTACTGAACTTAAAACACTTCTCTAAAGAAACTAAGTAAAGCAAACTGCTGCCCCATCCTGGTCTTCAGGGAACAGATATCTATTGAAACACTTCTCTGGAAAACACTGGGTCAGGAGAAGATTGCTGCGCCCATCCTACGTTCCAGGGTACAGAAACTTCTCTGAAGAAACCATTGAGTAGAAGCAAATAGCTGCCCCCACCCTGTTTCACTATCAGGGCTAACCCATTGCAACAAATCTTACGAAATCTTACAGTCCTGAGTACTTACAAGCTAAATATAGACATTCACTCTACCTGCATAAAGCTATATATCGCCATAAACAGCTCCACTTGTCGGGGTTCACAAGGCTATTTATGCCATTCCCGCAAAAGTGTCCTGCTAGACACCAACATTAGTGAATGACCGGGAACAGTATCCCATCAGGGATCAAAGACACTACTTTCTACCCCTCTACCGCGACATATTTATTCACGCATCCCACTTCTGACACCAATTGTTTTACCATGAATTCTATGATGCGAGAATAAATAGGTTCACACACAATAGTTAACCCCTTCCCGACCAGCGCTGTACATGTACGGCGCTGGGGCGGTGCAGGGACATGACGCCCGCTTGCCTGTGCGGCGGGCGTCATGGCCGGCAAGTCTCTGCTGTTTCTAACAGCAGAGACTTGCCACTACTTACTGCCATCGGCGGCGTCTTCCTGGGCCTTCTGATGCCGTGATCACACGTGATCACGGCATCAGGATGCGTCTGAACCCGGAAGCGTACGCTTCCGGGTAGTGTACAGACACCCCAATTGGCCACTCAGGGCGACTATTCTGGCCACTAGATGGCAGGCCAGGATAAGAAATGAGCAATTCTTGGATTTATCTCCATCTAGTAAATCCCTGATTGCTCATAAAGAAAAAAAACAAAACAAAACAATATATTAGCTCATATTTGAGCTTTAAAATAATCACAAAAAATTTAAAAAAATGTTAAAAAATATATAAAAAATAAAAAAATATAAAAGTTTAAATCACCCCCCTTTCCGTATAATTAAAAAATAAATACCAAAATAAAAATAAATATAGACATCATGGGTATCACCCTGACCAAAAATGTCCATACTTTTAAAATATAAAAAAAAATTCCAACACGGTGAATTGTGTGGCAGAAAAAAGCGTCAAAATGGTGATTCGTAGTTTTTTGTCGCTTTCTTTCTAAAAAATTTAATAAAAAGCAATCAAAAAGTCATACGCACCCCAGAATGGTATCAATAAAAATTTCAGATTGCCCC
The DNA here is from genome assembly GCA_900303285.1 of Rhinella marina. Lineage (NCBI taxonomy): Eukaryota > Metazoa > Chordata > Amphibia > Anura > Bufonidae > Rhinella > Rhinella marina. Next base: position 1,775 of record ONZH01006659.1, read on the forward strand.
GCTAAAAATTAGCCCCCATACAGCTTCGTACACATAAATACCAAAATCAAAACACAAGAAAAACTACAGTCATGGCCAAAAGTTTTGAGAATGATACAAATATTATATTTTCACATGATCTGCTGCCCTCTGGTTTTTATGTGTGTTTGTCAGATGTTTTTATCACATACAGAAATATAATTGCAATCATATTATGAGTAACAAAAGCTTATATTGACAGTTAGAATGAGTTAATGCAGCAAGTCAATATTTGCAGTGTTGACCCTTCTTCTTCAGGACCTCTGCAATTCTCCCTGGCATGCTTTCAATCAACTTCTGGACCAAATCCTGACCATGCTTGCATTTTGTCAGAATTTGTAGGTTTTTGTTTGTCCACCCGTCTCTTGATGATTGACCACAAGTTCTCAATGGGATTAAGATCTGGGGAGTTTCCAGGCCATGGACCCAAAATCTCTATGTTTTGTTCCCTGAGCCATTTAGTTATCACCTTTGCTTTATGGCAAGGTGCTCCATCATGCTGGAAAAGGCTTTGTTGATCGCCAAACTGCTCTTGGTCGGTTGGGAGAAGTTGCTCTCGGAGGACATTCTGGTACCATTCTTTATTCATGGCTGTGTTTTTAGGCAAGACTGTGAGAGAGTCGATTCCCTTGGCTTAGAAGCAACCCCACACATGAATGGTTTCAGGATGCTTTACAGTTGGCATGAGACAAGACTGGTGGTAGCGCTCACCTCGTCTTCTCCGAATAAGCTGTTTTCCAGATGTCCCAAACAATCGAAAAGGGGATACATCAGAGAAAATGACTTTACCCCAGTCCTCAGCAGTCCACTCCCTGTACCTTTTGCAGAATATCAGTCTGTCCCTGATGTTTTTTCTGGAGAGAAGTGGCTTCTTTGCTGCCCTCCTTGAGACCAGGCCTTGCTCCAAGAGTCTCCGCCTCACAGTGCGTGCAGATGCACTCACACCTGCCTGCTGCCATTCCTGAGCAAGCTCTGCACTGCTGGTAGCCCGATCCCGCAGCTGAAACACTTTTAAGAGACGGTCCTGGCGCTTGCTGGTCTTTCTTGGGCGCCCTGGAGCCTTTTTGGCAACAATGGAACCTCTCTCCTTGAAGTTCTTGATGATGCGATAGATTGTTGACTGAGGTGCAATCTTTCTAGCTGCGATACTCTACCCTGTTAGGCCATTTTTGTGCAGTGCAATGATGACTGCATGTGTTTCTTTAGAGATAACCATGGTTAACAGAAGAGAAACAATGATGCCAAGCACCAGACTCCTTTTAAAGTGTCCAGTGGTGTCATTCTTACTTAATCATGACAGATTGATCTCCAGCCCTGTCCTCATCAACACCCACACCTGTGTTAATGGAGCAATCACTGAAACAATGTTAGCTGGTCCTTTTAAGGCAGGGCTGCAATGATGTTGAAATGTGTTTTGGGGGATAAAGTTCATTTTCTAGGCAAATATTGACTTTGCAAGTAATTGCAGTTAAGCTGATCACTCTTTATAACATTCTGGAGTATATGCAAATTGCCATTATAAAAACTGAAGCAGTAGACTTTGTTAAAATTAATATTTGTATCATTCTCAAAACTTTTGGCCATGACTATATACATATTAGGTATCGCCGGATTCATACTGACCAGTAGAATGAAAGTAACTGGTTAGTTTTAATGAACATCCAACGCCGTAAATAAAAAAACAGGAAAACTGTAGCGGAATTGTGCTTTTTTTGCAATTTCACCCGATTTGGAATTTTTTTCCCGCTTCCCACTACATCATATGCAATATTAAATGGTGGAGTTTGAAAGTACAACTTGCCCCGCAAAAAACAAGCCCTCATACAGCTATGTGAACAGAAAAATAAAAAAGTTATGGCTGCATAAAGGCAAGGAGCGCAAAACGAAAACGCAAAACCGAAAAAACCTCCGGGGGTGAAAGGGTTAAGTGGAAAAAAATATACTTTACTTAAATGATAAACAAAAATACAGAAGAAACAAGTAAAGTAAACAAGAATCATAACAATTACAATAAACAAGAATAAAACCAAAGGTATACTTAGCTATGAGTTAAAAATACATCTGTCCGGGGGGTAGCCCTCCACTGGATCACCAGGGATACCCTGTTGCGAAAGTAGTTGACTTCTTGACATGGCTGCACCTGAGAAGTCATGTCACTCCTGAACATCTGCATGTTCCATGGACCCCCCCTTTGGGCTTACAGACACCCACTTTATATACCTTAGGTGACTATTGATTAACTATGGACACTTCTAAAGATTGACCTTTGTTTAGATGAGGCAATGTTTGCGAAGCGTACCCCAAATACACAGACTGTATGGTCAACAATAGAACAATAGTAAAGATAAGACAACTATGAGACAAACACAGCAGAGTAAAGAAAGGTATACAAACAAGAAGACATAAGTGAATTGAATATAAAGAACATTAATACAAAAAGTAATCATTCGATATACACAATCTTACCAGCTTCTGCCATCATCTTCACAAGGTCTTTTGCTTTTGTTCTTGGGTTGATATGCACATGTCGGACCAAAGCATGTTCATCTCTGGGACACAGAACCCACCTGCTTCCTGAGAGGTATGATGGTGGACATTCCCATCTTGGTTATTCTTGCATATAATTGTTTCAGATGAACGAGACACCTTCAGGTATCTTGAAATTGCACCCAAGGTTGAGCCAGACTTGTGCAAGTCCATAATTCTCTTCCTGATATCTTGGCTGATTTCTTTACACGATGCTGCACAAAGAAGCAGTGTCTTTCAGGTGTGCATTTAAATACATCCACAGATGTTGCCAACAAAGCTAACAGAAGCTTCCAAACACATGACATCATCATATGAGCAATCCAGAATCATTTAAAGGCATAGTAATCTTAGTGTATGTAAACTTTTGACATTGCAGAAAGTAATAAAAATGCCTTAAAACATTCTGTCTCTCATTATTCTGGCATTTGGCAAATAATATTAATTATGGTAATCCTAATTGACCAAAAACAGGAAAGGTTTATTCTGACTTCATGTCAGATATTGAGAAAAACATGCATATGTGCCTTTTTATATAGTGTATGTAAACTTCTGGTTTCAACTGTAAATAAGAGTCCAAAGAAGCCATCTGGCAAAACGCGTAAGTGAGGGACACTGGTATGGCAAGGATATTTTTGGTCTGTAGACTTAGGTCACTAAGTGGTAGACTTGGGTCTATATTATTTATGTATATGGTTTATGTTTTGTGAACTATGATGAATTGGATGTATCATTGTGACATTAAAACTGCCATAATATACAGTACAGACCAAAAGTTTGGACACACCTTCTCATTCAAAGAGTTTTCTGTATTTTTATGACTATGAAAATTGTAGATTCACACTGAAGGCATCAAAACTATGAATAAACACATGTGGAATTATATACTTAACAAAAAAGTGTGAAACAACTGAAAACATGTCTTATATTCTAGGTTCTTCAAAGTAGCCACCTTTTGCTTTGATTACTGCTTTTCACACTCTTGGCATTCTCTTGATGAGCTTCAAGAGGTAGTCACCGGAAATGGTATTCCAACAGTCTTGAAGGAGTTCCCAGAGATGCTTAGCACTTGTTGGCCCTTTTGCCTTCACTCTGCAGTCCAGCTCACCCTAAACCATCTCGATTGGGTTCAGGTCTGGTGACTGTGGAGGCTAGGTCATTTGGCATAACACCCCATCACTCTCCTTCTTGGTCAAATAGCCCTTACACAGCCTGGAGGTGTGTTTGGGGTCATTGTCCTGTTGATAAATAAATGATGGTCCAACTAAACGCAAACCGGATGGAATAGCATGCCGCTACAAGATGCTCTGGTAGCCATGCTGGTTCAGTATGTCTTCAATTTTGAATAAATCCCCAACAGTGTCACCAGTAAAGCACCCCCACACCATCACACCTCCTCCTCCATGCTTCACGGTGGGAACCAGGCATGTAGAGTCCATCCGTTCACCTTTTCTGCACAAAGACACGGTGGTTGGAACCAAAGATCTCAAATTTGGACTCATCAGACCAAAGCACAGTTTTCCACTGGTCTAATGTCCATTTTAGCCCAAACAAGTCTCTTCTGCTTGTTGCCTGTCCTTAGCAGTGGTTTCCTAGCAGCTATTTTACCATGAAGGCCTGCTGCCCACAGTCTCCTCTTAACAGTTGTTGTAGAGATGTGTCTGCTGCTAGAACTCTGTGTGGCATTGACCTGGTCTCTAATCTGAGATGCTGTTAACCTGCGATTTCTGAGGCTGGTGACTCGGATGAACTTATCCTCCACAGCAGAGGTGACTCTTGGTCTTCCTTTCCTGGGGCGGTCCTCATGTGAGCCAGTATCTTTGTAGCGCTTGATGGTTTTTGTGACTGCACTTGGGGACACTTTCAAAGTTTTCCCAATTTTTCGGACTGACTGACCTTCATTTCTTAAAGTAATGATGGCCATTCATTTTTCTTTACTTAGCTGCTTTTTTCTTGCCATAATACAAATGCTAACAGTCTATTCAGTAGGACTATCAGCAATGTATCCACCTGACTTCTGCCCAACACAACTCATGGTCCCAACCCCATTTATAATGCAAGAAATCCCACTTATTAAACCCGACAGGGCACACCTGTGAAGTGAAAACCATTTCAGGTGACTACATCTTGAAGCTCATCAAGAGAATGCCAAGAGTGTGCAAAGCAGTAATCAAAGCAAAAGGTGACTACTTTGAAGAACTTAGAATATAAGACATATTTTCAGTTGTTTCACAATTTTTTGTTAAGTATATAATTCCACATGTGTTAATTCATAGTTTTGATGCCTTCAGTGTGAATCTACAATTTTCATAGTCACGAAAATACAGAAAACTCTTTGAATGAGAAGGTGTGTCCAAACTTTTGGTCTGTACTGTATATATAATCCCCTATTAGCTAGCCTTTTTCCTAGTGTCCCCTCATTTATGGTTTTACCTTGTGTTGTGGACTCTTATGTATGTTTTCAACTCCAATATTTAATAAAGGATTTGATTATTTACGATTGTTTGAACTTCAAATGGTCTGGGTATACATACATTTTATTGTAGGAGATATATGTGTATATATATATATATATATATATATATATACACTCACCGGCCACTTTATTAGGTACACCATGCTAGTAACGGGTTGGACCCCCTTTTGCCTTCAGAACTGCCTCAATTCTTCGTGGCATAGATTCAACAAGGTGCTGGAAGCATTCCTCAGAGATTTTGGTCCATATTGACATGATGGCATCACACAGTTGCCGCAGATTTGTCGGCTGCACATCCATGATGCGAATCTCCCGTTCCACCACATCCCAAATATGCTCTATTGGATTGAGATCTGGTGACTATGGAGGCCATTTGAGTACAGTGAACTCATTGTCATGTTCAATAAACCAGTCTGAGATGATTCCAGCTTTATGACATGGCGCATTATCCTGCTGAAAGTAGCCATCAGATGTTGAGTACATTGTGGTCATAAAGGGATGGACATGGTCAGCAACAATACTCAGGTAGGCTGTGGCGTTGCAACGATGCTCAATTGGTACCAAGGGGCCCAAAGAGTGTCAAGAAAATATTCCCCACACCATGACACCACCACCACCAGCTTGAACCGTTGATACAAGGCAGGATGGATCCATGCTTTCATGTTGTTGACGCCAAATTCTGACCCTACCATCCGAATGTCGCAGCAGAAATCGAGACTCATCAGACCAGGCAACGTTTTTCCAATCTTCTACTGTCCAATTTCGATGAGCTTGTGCAAATTGTAGCCTCAGTTTCCTGTTCTTAGCTGAAAGGAGTGGCACCCGGTGTGGTCTTCTGCTGCTGTAGCCCATCTGCCTCAAAGTTCGACGTACTGTGCGTTCAGAGATGCTCTTCTGCCTACCTTGGTTGTAACGGGTGGCAATTTGAGTCACTGTTGCCTTTCTATCAGCTTGAACCAGTCTGCCCATTCTCCTCTGACCTCTGGCATCAACAAGGCATTTCCGCCCACAGAACTGCCGCTCACTGGATGTTTTTTCTTTTTCGGACCATTCTCTGTAAACCCTAGAGATGGTTGTGCGTGAAAATCCCAGTAGATCAGCAGTTTCTGAAATACTCAGACCAGCCCTTCTGGCACCAACAACCATGCCACGTTCAAAGGCACTCAAATCACCTTTCTTCCCCATACTGATGCTCGGTTTGAACTGCAGGAGATTGTCTTGACCATGTCTACATGCCTAAATGCACTGAGTTGCCGCCATGTGATTGGCTGATTAGAAATTAAGTGTTAACGAGCAGTTGGACAGGTGTACCTAATAAAGTGGCCGGTGAGTGTATATGGCCCTGGTAGGTCAGGTTGTATTGGTTGTCTGTCCAAATGATAGTACAATGATCCCTCAAGATACAATGGCATCTTAAGTTGAAACCAGGCTCAACATACAATGCTTCAGACTCAAATCTAACCATTCAAGGCCACTTCCCTGGTAAAATAGCTGGATTAGATGCTCATTAGCAGCTATTCCTGTCTGTAATATATATGTAAGGACTTGTTTTATCTGACCTAGTTATCTGCATATTTTTTTAATCCTCATTTTCTCTTACCTTGGATGGCTTTGTAGGGGATTTGGAACAAATTACTCAATTTATAATGGTTTCAACATACCATGGTCGTCAAGGAAACAATTAATATTGTAACTTGAGGGATCACTGTAAGGTTGAATTATTCTTCTGCCCTCTTAGAGAGAAAAGACCAAGTACACCAGCCTCTACAACCTCAGACTTTCTCAAATAAATGACATCAGACTTCAATGTTCAATCGGCTGAAGACTCTTAAGGGGCAGTACAGACAGCCGTAGTATTGCGGATCTGCAAAAATTCGGATCCGCAATACCACGGATGCCACCCTGCGTGTGTTCCGCAATTTGCGGAACACACAGCCAGGCACCCCGTTCAAAATGCCTATTCTTGTCTGCTATAATTTCTTGCGAAGCTGCGACAAGTTTGCGTGCCGGCCATTTTTATGGAATAGGTGCGGACCCGTTCACATGGTTGTATGAACGGGCCCTTAGAGTTAGGATAGTTATATACAGTAGTCTCATATAGAAAATACTTGATATAGTCATATACCATGTAATAAGTTTTTATTTGTTCACTGTATTTTGACATTATTTGTGTACTGTTTGCAGCTATGTAGGCATTTTGCAATCAGTGGACCCCTTAGACCTGCCATTACTGATGAATTGGAGGAGAGTAATATCTTCTTTAAAGTAACTATGATGTTATCACTGTCATCAGGAACATAACTACCACCAGGGCCTGGCACACAAGGTCCTGATGATGGTCTTTAAGACTATTTGTCAGGTGGTACTTGAAGTTAAGAGGACTGAGGACAGGTAAATGAAGTATTTTTTTTTCATGTGGTCCTAGGTCTGATTAATTTTAGAGGCCAAACCCCTTAAAGGAAATGTGTCACCAAAATTGTATCCACCAGTTAAAACCAGATAAATAATAACACAGCAATACAAAAAGTGGAGAAACTGCACCCCAATGATTGTTGACGCATTTCTCACAATTTTACGTCCTCGCTCATAGTGAAGTGCTGTCTCCGCTCATTTTGTATTGCCATGCTCATATGTATCTTCTACAAAGCTGAAAGCTGAAAGTTGGACTCTATTCGAGTGCTGGATCATCTTTTTTAGATGATAGGGAACTTAAATTGTGAGCCCCACTGGGGACAGTAGCTGATGAAGGTGTCTGTAAAGAGCTGCAGCTTATGTTAGCATTTTATAAGAGAGTAAAATAAATACATTCATGTTAAGGTCTTGGCTGCGATACGAATCAATTTTCAGAACTTTATGGACTGAATTATTTTAGGGAGACTGGTCTGGGCTTTGAATGATTTTAGGGATCTGAGTGCCTTAATTACTTTAGAGATATAATCTGGGTTCTGTATCAGTTTTGGTGCCTGATCTGGGGTCTAAATGAGTTTAGGTATCTTGGGTATCTATGAATTTTGGTGTCAGGTTTGGATTTCATATTAAAAAATATTAATACATGTGCTAATAAGGTGGCATCTTTATGTTTGGTGTTCAGTATAGACCTTCAACTGAGTGCATCCACGCAAGAAGACATTAGCTGAAAATGTTTAAGAACCCCTACTGTACATTATATTTTCACAGTGTATGGTGGGCTACAACTGTAGTATTACAAAGATGGAGATACACATCTGCTATAAATTGTGCACTGTATGACAGTGAATGAAGGGGGGTGCACTACAGAAGGCACTGTACAGGGTACCATCCAACAAATTAGGACTGCCCTGTGTAAGATAATATTCCTTAGAATCTACCACTATACATATGTAATAGAGTCTATCTAATTAAATTTTTTATGATCTTCCACTTGTAGAGCCATCAAGGAAAAGAAAGAACACAAATGTCTAACTGGTCATCACCTACAAGTTAAAACCAATAGAAAATTACTATCATTTATTATTTGATAAAATAAATGTGCCGTTCACTTTTACCTATTACATTTTAATAAATCAAATGCTGCATGTTTTTCCAGAGGATAGATCCTTACCGTTTACAAGATTTTCAAGTTTTAAAAAATTCTTCAACGGGAGCATAAATCATTTAACTACTTTTTCTATTCTATACTATTGATCTGAGAACCTTCTTATTGCAGAGTAATTGCATTAGCTATTGTTCAAAACATTTCCAGGAGCATTCTCTAGGCATTTAGCAGACTACAGCTCATATTTATCAAGCCAAAAACTACTTCTTAAAAAGTTCTCTAAAAAATGTAAGTAAATCTTTAGAGAGATATGTATGGCTGTGCATACAGATCACTGTGGTTTAGGCTTATCTGAATTTCTGTAATTATTATTATTATTATTATTATTAATAATATTATTATTAAACACATTTAACGTAAGGGGTTGTCTGAGTTAGTAAATCCATTTTTACACATCCTACTTACGAGTTAAAGGAGTTCTGCAGCACAACAATATTGCATTGATGACCTGTCCTTAGGATAGGGCATCAATATCAGATTGTCGGGGCTCTGTCTCTCAGCACCCCTGCTGATCAGCTGTTTGACGCAGAAGTAGAACCGCTTCTGGTTCAAAATTATCTGCTTATCCATAGAGTAGGTGTAAAATAATAGAGGAGGTGTAAAGTAATTACAACTGTTTGTCCCATTCTAGTGAATGGGATGAGCAGTTGTAATTACACTGCAGTTGCAAATGAGATGGCGCACAGGTAAATTTAAAGTGAAAGCAGCACTTGCAGCAAAGACACTAATCCCACAGCATTGGAACCAACCTACCTTGCCCACAATCGCTCAATGGCTCTTAAAGGTGGACCATATCTTTCACATGGAAGCAGGGGCGGACTGGGAACTTAAAGTGGCCCTGGAAAAAAATATTAAAAGTGGCCCCATTTTGTAGTTGGGTGCAAATTGATGGAAGGCAAGGCCATCAATACCATATTGTGGCACATTATACCACCCCAAGAGAGCCAAATACCACAGTCCATCACAAAATACTGCCAGCAGCACAAAATATATCCCTAAAAACTTCCACTGGCTGGCCGTGAAGTGGCCCCCTGGGCATCGGCCAACCGGGAAATTTCCCTGTAAGGTCTATGGCCAATCCGCCCCTGCATGGAAGAGCTTTTGGCTTGGGGGACCAGATCTCACCACAAATTTCTGAAGCTGTGGGACAGCTAGATATCCCACCGTAAGTCACAATCGTGCATTATGAGCCTTTCAGAGCTCAGTCACTCTATCTGAGCCTCAACTCACACTAACTGACATATTCAATAGGTCCTTCCCTGTAAATCCCATACCACTCCCCCTTCTCCACCTTTCCTTACACCCCCATCTCACATACTCCCTCCACCCGTAACTTCCCTCTTCTCAACCCTAGTTGACTAAGTCACTCAACACGATCATTCACCTGAACTAGTTCTCTTTTACACAGCTCATAAAAGCAGCTGTCCCAGGTGATCTGAGTAGACACCATAATATAATGTTCAATTTGCTATATGTTTCTCACCATTGTTTACATTCTAATCCTTGTATGTGACAATGTTCCTTATAAATGAAAAATCAATAAAAAGATATTTGAAAAAGCAGCATTTGCACAGAAGTCTGACTTCAGATAATCTGATACTGATGATCTATCTTGATAAAACGTCATCAATATACTGGCACTGCCTAACCTGTTTAATAGTGAGGAGTTCTATGTTTAAGAACTTTGGGGGTCATTTATCAAGCTGAAAATCTGTGACTTTTCACCGCTCACGCCAGGTATAAAAAAGTGGGCATGACAGGGGTGAGTAAGGGGATGGACCATTAAGCCTGTCTCATCTACTGTTTCAGGCATAGAAAAAGGTCTAAAATAAGACAGCTAGGAAGCTGTCTTACATTTAGGACTGACACTGGATATGATCTACTGCAAGCGATGGGGCTTTATAGCCGGTCTTAATAAATGCGCCCCTTTATCTTTTGGCCAGAGTGAATACTGGTTACAAAGAATGTCTTCTCTGAAGGAACTGTCTTGTCCTACATTACATAGACAAACTATTGATTTAAATAGAAACTATGTAAAGCTTTATATTTCCTATAGGGGTGTTACAGCGAAAATGAACACTTACTGTTAGATTTCACCATATATTGCAGCTTAATGTGTGTGCCATGCTGGGAGGGGTGGGGGCTGGAGAGGAGCAGAAGAACAATTTGGGAACAGCTTATTTTCAAGAGACCTTGGGTATTATTCGGTGTGGTGTACCCCTTTAATGGATCCTCTCTGTGGGCACATTTGTAAACATTTTTACAATGACCTCTTTACATCAGAAAACCCTGATTTTACAGAGATGTTTGACAATTATGTATGAATTACAGATGAGTGAATCAATTCAATAGACTCAGATTTTGACCTGATTTTTATATTTGGATGCCTTATAGATGCCTCTTTTATTTGGCTATTTGAATGACACTGTTCATGGCACAATAAAGGGTGAACTGTACACTCTACTGTATGATAGTATTGCATTGTACACATTTGCTTTGGGCATTTCTAGCAGAAGAGCTAAGCACTTGGGAGCTGTTTTCCAGCAGAATAAAAGTGCTTTTCCTGGACATGTAATACAGACACACAGTGCTCACAGATATGTCTTGAATGTGTCTGCAATCTTCTGTGGGGCAGAGCTCTAATATTGGTGAAAATGAGGTGACAGACTCCTGTTAAATTTTTTTTGAGAGGGGGTTCAATTTAATTAAGCTGCATATATACATGATTACTGCAGCAATACCCCTAGTGTGATAGCAATCTACCAGTGTGTATTAAGGTGAAATTTAGCATCAAACCTCAATCATCCGTTTACGTATTTTCAGTTTCCATGCGGTTTGGAAATTACATTTTTTTAGGGATTGTTAAAAACACAGGGTATTGCAGCAATCTACCTGTGAGTGATAACAAAAAATTGAGTGTCAGGCCTCAATTGTCCATTTCCATGAATTTTATCTGAACATAGTTGGAATTTAAATGGAACTTGAAATTTTGGGACTTGTTTAATCTAATAAAACCAGCATATACAGTAGGTGACCAACACCAATGAATGGTGAATTGTTATTAACATTGTGAACATATTTCCCTTATCCAATATGGCAGATTTTGGCTCATTCATATACTACAGCGCACCATGGAGAGTTGTTGTGTTAGAGACATGGCAGACTATAGCTTACCTGCAGATTGCATCACTTAGATACTCTCGCGGGATTTCTCTAGCCCACCCTTATCACACTACGCTACCCATGTATATGGGTGGGGGTGTTGCCGCGTGTGGTCTTGTGAGATCTCGCAGTATTTTATACTTTTTAACACAGCAATGTATGGCATACAATGTGGTCATTAATTGAATGTTTATATATCATATGTGGGTTTAATCCCTGCTTGGGTGATAGGGATATATAAGGGAGTGTGGATCTGTTCATTGAGATGCCCCCAGGAAGAAGCTTGGGCGAAAAGTACATTCGGGTGACGCTGTTGATCCTTTGATCCCTGGTTTGTTACCTTGCGTTTATCTTCACTTTTTGCACTTTACTGTCTATGGCACCTCTTTAGCCTTAGTATGTATCTAATCCTTAGTATTTATGAATAGACAATAATAGGGCTCCAGGAACAAGCTTCGTTCTCCCCTCTTATATTAAATAACCCTTACAGTAGACATTTTGAATCGATTTTATCGATCATGTTTAAATAAAGATGTTATATTTATTAAGTGCGGCATTAGTTTTGTGTTTGTTTTGGTGCTATGGATAACAACTAGGATAGAACAACACAGTATTGGTTCTACCGATTGGCTCAAATTTGATACATGTTATATATGGATACCAAATGTAGGCCTAAATCAGTTTCCCTATCTTGACATGTTTTTGTTTTGTTTTTTTGGGGGGACGTTGATCATATTCAAGCTAGCAGCAAATAAATGTGATTACTACACCAATACTTAGGGTAGTCGACAACATTATCTGAGAGGCCAAACATGTCCAGGCTACGGAAGGGTTTCAAATGAAAAACTCAAAGCCAGAATGTGAGTAATAGCAGCACCAACTATCCAGCCAGATGTAGTAGTAGTAGCAGTCAGTGTCACTTACTCATCATTTACTATTGCTGTCATTGCCAGGGGTGGACTGGGAACTTAAAGTGGCCCTGGAAAAAATACTAAAAGTGGCCCCATTGGGTCTAAATTGATGGATGGCAGGGCCAGCAATACCATATTGTGACACATTATACCACCCCAACAGAGCCAAATACCACAGTCCATCACAAAATACTCCCAGCAGCACAAAATACATCCTCAAAAACTTCCACTGGGAGGTTGTGAGGAGGGCCCAGGCAGCCCCCTGGGCATCGGCCCACCGGGAAATTTCCCTGTAAGGTCTATGGCCAATCCGCCCCTGGTCATTGCGTTCCAGAGATAGGGGAGGGGGGGAAATTCATGAAAAATAAACAAAAAAGATAGCAATTTTTCCTAAAAAGTCCTAGGAGGCTAGATGGGGTTATATACTAACTCTCAGGTCAATTGGAGCAACTTACGGTCAGCTAGAACCGATTTGAGTCCGAACCAAACTTTGTAAAAAATTCGGCAAACCGGAATCGAAACAAATCTTAACTGGTTTGCTCATCTCTAATTCCCACAGCTAGACAAATAGTTAACCCTTAGTGACAGAACATATGAATATTTTTAAGAAAGACCAATTGAAAATAATGATTTTAGCAAAATGAGTAAAATATAGTCATAAAAAAATAAAATGCCCCGACTGCCTTTAAATACATATATTTCATAAAAGCATGTTTTTAATCTTTTTGCTGTGTACCATTACTGCAGTAGTAGGATGCTGCAACTGTGTTAAACTCTGGAGTTAATATAGCCCAGTTAAGTGCAAGTGTTGGTCGTTGCATTGATAGCAGCACTTGTTGTAGAGATATGGTAGAACCTGTCGGCTGGCCAAACGCATTCTTTATAAATATACTTTTGACTTTAATACAACTGTAAAAGCTGCATCAATGTTAGAAATAAGCATATAAAGATAATGTCTATACTCCCTTAATAAAATGTATCACAACACTGTTCAGAGAAGGGACTGGAGTAAACTGTTGCTATCATTCATTGTGCTGTAAAAGTATCCAGTAATAGTGTCATAATGAAAATATAAATCGTAAAAGCCATTTTATGAGAGGAGCTATAAATGACAAATTGAGCAGGCATCCGTTCTATTGGTCTCAGACTACCACTCATCACATAAACAATACCGTGCAGGCTCTGAAACACTATCTTAAAATTCATTAATTGAAATAACATCTGTTAAATGACTTTATTAGAGATGAGCGAGCATGCTCGTCCGAGCTTGGTACTCGTTCGAGTATTAGGGTACTCGTAAGTGCTCGCTGCTCGGACGAGTATCTCGCCATGCTCGAGGAAATGGCATCTTCCGCATTTTGAATTTTTGGCTCCTATAAACTCAGCCAATCACAAGCCAGGAGACTCTGCGTTCCACCCAGCATCACGTGGGGCCCTTACATGTCGATAGCAGGGGTTTGCTGGCCAGATCAAGTGACCCTGGAATATACTAGTGACTGCCCACGGTGCTCGGCTCAGTCGCTGCCTGGATGTCGTTAGGGAAAGATCTGCTGCGTTTCAGGGAGAGTGTTAGGGCCTGGATTTAGTTCTCTGTTAGGCAGAAGTGATATCAAAAGAACCCAACAGCCCTTCTAAGGGCTACAAGACACTTTTTTTTGTCTCTGGGCTGGCTGGCACTAGTAGTGCAGCTATCGCCATATATAACAATTTTTTTTTATAGTTTTATCTCAGTGATACAAATCCATTTCATACAGCTGTGTGGAACCATTCTGTGTGTCACAGTTCAGCTGTCCACTCACCACAAACCACAATCCGTATTTTCTGTCCAGGTGGCCTATACTGTACATCACGTAATTAAAAAAGGTCTTTTGCTCTCACTGACACAGCTACATTAGAAAATCTGAGTGCAACATTTTTCTGGGTTGCAGTCAAAATAGCCACAGTCAGCAGGGGCTGAGTTTGCTCTCTGATATTTTCTGCACGTCACATTAAAAAAATATATATATAAAAAAAAAATAAAAAAAAATAGTTTTTTTGTTGTTTTATCTCAGTGATACAAATCCATTTCATACAGCTGTGTGGAACCATTCTGTGTGTCACAGTTCAGCTGTCCACTCACCACAAACCAGAATCCGTATTTTCTGTCCAGGTGACCCATTCTGTACGTCACGTAATTAAAAAAGGTCTTTTGCTCTCACTGATACAGCTACATTAGAAAAATCTCTGTGCGACATTTTTCTGGGTTGCAATTAAGCAGACCAAGTCTGCCTAATCTAATAGTTTCCGTGTAATTGCTCCATACTGCACGGTACGTAATAACATACGTAATTTAGCTCTAACTTATCCACCTATAGACAAAGCACAATCCGTATTATCTGTCCAGGTGACCCATTCTGTATGTCACGTAATTAAAAGAGGTCTTTTGCTCTCACTGATACAGCTACATTACAAAAATCTCTGTGCGACATTTGTCTGGGTTGCACTTAAGCAGACCAAGTCTGCCTAATCTAATAGTTTCCGTGTAATTGCTCCATACTGCACGGTACGTAATAACATACGTAATTTTGCTCTAACTTATCCACCTATATATTAACTTGTTCAGATTGAACAAGTTTGTGGGTTTCAGTACAGCAGGCCCATTTTTTTTTGTACATATAATACACTTATATACAGAAAATGTTGAACCCCAGGGTTAAGGGTCGAGTACGTGGGCGTGGGCATTCAATTACCGCAGGGGGCAGAGGCCGTGGTCCTGGGCAGGGTGAGACAGTACCTGCTGATGAGGGAGCAGGGGAACGCTGCAGAGCTACACTCCCTAGCTTCATTTCTCAACTTACAGGGACACGTGGTAGAGGACTGTTGAAACCACAACAGTGCGAACAGGTGATGTCGTGGATTGCGGACAATGCTTCAAGTAATTTGTCCCCCAGTCAGTCTTCCATGCAGTCCACCCACGTTACCCAAGGGAGCACTCCTCTGGCTCCTCCACCTCAACCTCCTTCCCCCCAGTCTGCCCCCTCCCAGGAAAATTTGGAATGCGATCCGGCATACTCTCAGGAACTGTTTTCTGGACCCTTCCCAGAGTCACAAACCACTTCTCAGGTTGCTGCTGACCTCTTTCCCGATGCCCAAGTTTTCCAACTGTCGCAGTCTGTGGGTGATGATGATGACATTGTTGACTTAGTGGAAGAAGTGTGTAAAGAGGTGTCGGATGATGAGGAGACACGGTTGTCAGACAGTGGTGAAGTTGTTGTTAGGGCAGGAAGTCCGAGGGGGGAGCAGACTGAGGAATCGGAGGGTGACGAGGTGACTGACCCAAGCTGGGTTGATAAGCCAAGTGAAGACAGTGCTTCTGAGGCGGAGGCGAGTGCTGCACCAGAACAGGTTGGAAGAGGCAGTGGTGTGGCCAGAGGGAGAAGCAGGGCCAGAGCTGGTGCATCAGCAGCAACTGTTTCACGTAGTGAAGCTCCCGTGGCGAGGCCTAGATGTTCGCAAGTCTGGAGGATCTTTAAAGAAAGTGAGGATGACCGACGTACTGTGGTGTGCAACCTGTGCCACACCAGGATCAGCAGGGGTGCCACCACTACTAGCCTAACCACTACCAGCATGCACAGGCATATGAGTGCTAAACACCCCACTCAATGGAACCAAGGCCGTTCACCTCCTGCGGGTCCCACCACTGCTCCTTCCCCTGTGTCACTCGCTGCCTCTGCTAGTCAACCCCCTGCCCAGGACCCCGGCACGAGCGCCTCCAGTCGGAAAACCACACCTTCGCCTCAATGATCCTCCACAGCGTCCACCTATGTGTCCCTGCACAGCGTTCAGCTGTCTTTACAGCAGACACTGGAGTGCAAGAGGAAATACAGTTCCACCCACATGCCCAAGCCCTCCACGTCCACATCTCCAAATTGCTGAGCATGGAGATGCTGCCCTATAGGCTGGTAGAGACCGAGGCCTTTCGCAATCTCATGGCAGTGGCTGCCCCTCGGTATTCGGTCCCCAGCCGCCACTATTTTTCCCGCTGTGCCATCCCATCCCTACACCAGCACGTGTCACAGAACATCATCCGCATCAGCATGAAGTCGGATGCTTTGCCCTTGTCACAAGAGACGGTGGAGGAAGATACGTCGCTTGATAGCCAGAGCACCCTCCGGTCTGTTTCTCAGCACGTATCGGAGGAGGGGGATGAGGATGAGGAGGAAGAGGAGGAGAATGTCGGTGATACAGAAGAGGGTACCAGTGCTCAGTCCTTCTTAACTCTTCAGCATGTATGGGCTGAAGAGGAGGACTTGGAGGAGGAGGAGGAGGAGGAAATGGAGAGTCAGGCCAGTGAGGAGAGGGAATTCTTGCGTGTTGGGACTCTGGCGCACATGGCAGACTTTATGTTAGGCTGCCTATCCCGTGACCCTCGCGTTTGAAGCATTTTTACAAACACCGATTACTGGGTGTTTACTCTCCTGGACCCACGGTACAAGCAGAACCTTTCCACTCTCATCCCTGTAGAGGAAAGGAGTATGAGAGTGAATCAATATCAACAGGCCCTGGTGCTCAAGCTGAAACAATCCTTCCCATCTGACGCCGCTAACGGCAAAGGGCATGGTTCTTTGGGCCAAGTAGCAGGGGAGAGGAGGCGAGCAGGCAGCTTGTCCAGCACTGGCAGGGGAACGCTCTCCAAGGCCTTTGCCAGTTTTATGTCACCCCAGCAAGACACTGTCACCTGTCCCCAGTCTAGGCAGAGTAGGGGGGAGCTTTAAAGAAAGATGGTGAGGGATTACCTAGCTGACCATACCAACGTCCGTAGCGATCACTCTGCTCCATACAACTACTGGGTTTCAAAGCTGGACACGTGGCCTGAACTGGCGCTGAATGCCTTGGAGGTGCTGGCCTGCCCTGCCGCTAGCGTGCTGTCAGAGCGGGTATTCAGTGCAGCTGGTGGCGTCATCACCGATAAGCGTACACGCCTGTCAACTGACAGCGCTGACAGGCTGACGCTTATTAAAATGAACAAAGCCTGGATTTCACCGGAATTCAAATCTCCTCCGGGGGAAAGCAGCTAAAGATTAAAATTACTTATGTATCCGATTCCTCTTCTCTACTCCTCCTACTTCTCCTCCTCCTTCTCGTCTTTGCCTAACACTGACCCAAAAAACGCAATTTTTTAGAGGTCAAACTGGCACTCTTTTACCACAATTTTTCCGGAAGGCCACCTACAGGCCCTCTCTCTAAACAATTTTTCCAGTGGTCCACCTACAGGCCCTCTCTCTAAACAATTTTTCCGGAGGGCCCCCTACAGGCCCTCTCGCTAAACAATTTTTCCGGAGGGCCCCCTACAGGCCCTCTATCCAAACAATTTTTCCGGAGGTCCACCTACAGGCCCTCTCTCTAAAAAAATTTTCCAGAAGGCCCCCTACAGGCCCTCTCTCTAAACAATTTTTCCGGAGGTCCACCTACAGGCTCTCTTTCTAAACAATTTTTCCGGAGGTCCACCTACAGGCCCTCTCTCTAAACAATTTTTCCGGAGGTCCACCTACAGGCCCTCTCTCTAAACAATTTTTCTGGAGGTCCACCTACAGGCCCTCTCTCCAATCAATTTTTTCGCAGGGCCACATAATGCGATAGACGGGAATCGAACCGGGTCAACTGCTTGGGAAGCAGCTATGCTCACCACTTTACCACCAACAGCCACAGCAGCTGATAAGAACAGATTTTTTGATTGAAAACGTCTTTATTACAATCAAATCGTCAATACATACATACTTAGTACTGCGACGCAGCGCAGGCCACGAGGCAGCACTTAATAAATACTTACAATCGTCGCTCTTTAGCATGGTATTGTCATGTAAAACACAGGCTAACCTACGCTATACATCACAATACATGCTACACTAGCATACCTATTCAATCACAATAACACAAAAGAACCTTTCAACAAAGCATTTAGACAGTGATGAGGGGATAAGAACAGATACTAAACTTGATGTAAGCCAACATCTCGACAATCGATAACCCGAAAAGGGTCCACCGTCGAGCCCGGCGTTCGGCCACCCTTAGCATTTCTCAAGGAGACAGCCTCCAGGCCCTCAACGTCCACATACAGGGCCACGTTAAATTTTTTATGTGCTCTACCTGCTACCGTCGTGTAGTTCGGTCACTCTGACCGAGTCTGACCATGGGGCCGCTCATGTACTGCCCACTTGGAGGATTGCGGGGCCTACCTCGGTCACGGTTTCTAAGACTTACTATGCCTCTTCTTCCAAACCCTCCTCCTCCTCCTTCGAATTACCATCCGTTCCTCACCTCCTGCTACCTCAGTCTAACTCGGTCACTATGTTGTCACCACCATGCTGCGTCAGGCTAAATTTTTGGGTGGCTCACCTGCTACCTCATCTAACTTGGTCTCTTGTTGGTATCACCGCCATGCTGTGTCAGGCTTATGCCTGCATCGTGTGGCTGGGGATAGGAGAGCAGTGCTAGCATGGGCATGGGTGATGGACCTTCGTTGCACCTAGTTGGGTGCTTCCCTAACATGTGATGGGCATGTGCCTCGCCTTTCTTGGTCTGGGTGAGCACAATTGCCATGAGGGTCACCACCAGGCTGTTGCAGGAGAATTTGGGGTAATGGTGGGATTAGGCAGCCTTAGAGGCATCCATGCATGCTGCCCTTGCTGTTTCCTGTCCATTTCCGTGGTGTTTCCATCATTTTCTGAGGTTTCCAGGTTTTCACCCAGCCTTCCCTAGGCAGAGCCTTGGTACCCTGCAAAAATGCTAGCGTCTCCCTTTGACTTCAATGGGGTTCGTTACTCGAAACGAGCACCCGAGCATCGGGAAAAGTTCGTCTCGAATAACAAGCACCCGAGCATTTTAGTGCTCGCTCATCTCTAGACTTTATCAATGGCTTTATTGATAACAAAAAAATTGTTATCAACTACAAAATTATTTGCATAGTTAAAGTCTAATTGTTATTTCAGATGATTTTTCAGGATAAGCTGCCATTTGTGTGTATGTACATAAGTGTCATGTCCCATGTCTTCATGGTTCCCTCCTACCTGTGTATTGAGGCAGCTTCTTGTAAGCCACATGTTTTGTCCAACCCTGGAAAAAAAATATATATTTTCCTCTACCATTGTGTGCATAACTATAAGATTTCAGCTTCCAACGTACTTCATGTTGATTCTTCTTACATGCTTGATTAGTTGAGTTACACGCTATCTGATAGACAATCAGAAGTGAGTAGCACTTTTCAATACAGACAAGTACAGTGTCATGGTAAAAATTTTAGTTTGATCCCTAAACAAGGGATCTAACAATTTTCTTTGCAATGCTCCAAAAGTCCAAATATTAAAATGTATTTTTGGGGCAAAAGAATGAGAAGACATGACTCATGGTGGCATTTGAATCTTCCACTTCCTCTGACCCTAAATGACAGAAGACTCCATTTATTAACAAAACCTGGGTATCACCCTTACAGCCTAAAAGTAAAAATGAGCCAATAGGATTGTGGCATGTGTTTTAACAATGAGGGATGTTTATCTTCTCATAGTATGTATCTCGACACAAATAAAGATGTTCTCCAGGAAAGATAAAAATGAAAATACTGAAAAACATCTAATAAATAAACTTAAATGTCTTTAATTAATTATAATGGCTCCTTTAGTCTAGAAAACAATCAGCCAAATAGCTAAAATGGCAGCTCTTGGATTTATGATCATAAAATCCGTCCTTCTCATTAAACTGCAGGATGGCTGATGTGAGAAAGCAGAACACAGAGCCCTATGGAAAGTCTGCCAGTCTCAACACTGTGAAGCTGTATATGATGTGTAGATGACAACTCCTCTGTGTCTCTCTGCTTCAGAGAGTTTCCTCATTCCGTACTGGGAGATTGTAGGGTAGGAATGAGCACCAGAAGTGCTGCTGTTGGAGAGGAGCGTCTTTAGAAAACACCTCAGCCTGCCAGTACAGGATGAGGAAACTGTTTTCTGAAGCAGCAACAATAATGGAGGATATGTTACAGCAGTACTAAGCATTTTAAGTGTGAATTCAGCATTGAAATGAGTTAGTACATCACTTGCTAACCAGAAGCATAATATCATTTATTATAAACCCCCTAGTATACCAGAGCCCATAGAAAATCTACTTCTAAACGAAATAGACGAGGTGGCAAATCATAATGAGGTCGTTATTATGGGGGATTTCAAATACCCAGATATAGACTGGAAAACTGAAAACTGTATATCTCATAAAGGAAACAGGTTCTTGGAAATAACCAAAGACAATTACCTTTCCCAACTGGTTCAGGACCCGACTAGAGGGACGGCCATACTGGACTTAGTATTAACCAATAGACCTGACAGAACAACAGATGTGCAGGTTGGGGGACACCTGGGAAATAGTGACCATAATATAATAACCTTCCAACTGTCATTCAAAAGAGCGTTTCTTCAGGGAGGAACAAAAATACCAAACTTCAAAAAAGCAAAATTTAGCCAACTAAGAGAGGCGATAGGCCTAACTAACTGGGACAAAGTCCTCAAAAATAAAAATACAGCCACAAAATGGGATATTTTTAAAAGCATCCTAATATCTAATTGTGAGAGTTACATACCTTATGGGAATAAAAGGTTAAGGAACAAGAAAAAAACTGTGGATAAACAGAACTGTAAAGAAAGCAATAAATGACAAACAGAAAGCATTTAAATCACTAAAACAGGAGGGGAGCGAGGAAGCATTGAAAAACTATAAGGAAAAAAATAGAATATGTAAAAGACAAATAAAAACAGCCAAACTAGAGACCGAGAGATTAATCGCCAAAGAGAGTAAAACTAACCCTAAAATGTTCTTTAATTATATAAATGTTAAAAGTATAAACCTGAAGGTGTCGGCCCCTTACAGAGTAATGAGGGGGGAGTTGCAGAGAGCGATGAGGAGAAAGCAAAGCTACTAAATATCTTTTTCTCCACTGTATTCACTGAGGAAAATAAACAGATGAAATGCAGAATATAAAAGTAAATTCCCCATTAAAAGTGCCCTGTCTGACCCAGTCTTAAAAAGATTAAAATAGACAAATCGCTAGGACCGGATGGCATACACACCCGTAAGAGAATTAAGCATTGTCATCGCCAGACCCTTATTTCTGATATTTAAGGACTCTATTCTGACGGGGAGTGTTCCACAGGATTTGCGCATAGCAAATGTGGTGCCAATATTCAAAAAGGGTCCAAGAACAGAGCCCGGGAACTATAGGCCGGTAAGTTTAACATCTGTCGTGGGTAAACTGTTTGAGGGTTTTCTAAGACATGCTATCTTGGAGTACCTCAATGAAAATAAGCAAAATAAGCAAATCATGTCAAACCAATTTAATCAGTTTCTATGAGGAGGTAAGTTCTAGACTGGACCGCAGCGAATCAATGGATGTTGTATATCTGGACTCCTCCAAAGCAATTGACACTGTACCACATAAAAGGTTAGTATATAAAATGAGAATGCTTGGCCTGGGAGAAAATGTCTGTATGTGGGTAAGTAACTGGCTCAGTGATAGAAAACAGAGGGTGATTATTAACGGTACATACTCAAATTGCGTCACTGTAACTAGTGGGGTACAACAGGGGTCAGTATTGGGCCCTGTTCTCTTCAATATATTTATTAATGATCTTGTAGAAGGCTTGCACAGTAAAATATCAATTTTTGCAGATGACACTAAACTGTGTAAAGTAATTAACACAGAAGAGGATAGTACACTGCTACAGATGGATCTGGATAGACTGGAGGCTTAGGCAGAGAAGTGGCAGATGAGGTTTAACACTGATAAATGTAAAGTTATGCATATGGGAAGGAATAATGCAAGTCACCAGTACATACTGAATGGTAAAATATTGGGTAACTCTGACATGGAAAAGGACCTAGGAATTTTAGTGAACAGCAAACTAAGCTGCAGAAACCAGTGTCAGACAGCTGCTGCCAAGGCCAATAAGATAATGGGTTGCATCAAAAGAGGCATAGATGCCCGTGATGAGAACATAGTCCTGCCACTTTACAAATCACTAGTCAGACCGCACATGGAGTACTGTGAACAGTTCTGGGCTCCTGTGAACAAGGCAGACATAGCAGAGCTGGAGAGGGTTCAGAGGAGGGCAACTAAAGTAATAACTGGAATGGGTGGACTACAGTACCCAGAAAGATTATCAAAATTAGGGTTATTCACTTTAGAAAAAAGACGACTGAGGGGAGATCTAATAACTATGTATAAATATATCAGAGGTAAGTATAGAGATCTCTCCCATGATCTATTTATCCCCAGGACTGTGACTGTGACGAGGGGACATCCTCTGCGTCTGGAGGAAAGAAGGTTTGTACACAAACATAGAAGAGGATTCTTTACGGTAAGAGCAGTGAGACTATGGAACTCTCTGCCTGAGGAGGTGGTAAGTTCACTAAAAGAGTTCAAGAGAGGCCTGGATGTATTTTTGGAGGGTAATAATATTACAGGTTATAGTTACTAGAGAGGGGTCGTTGATCCAGGGAGTAATTCTGATTGCCTGATTGGAGTTGAGATGGAATTTTTTTCCCTAAAGTGGGGAAAATAGGCTTCTACCTCACAGGGGTTTTTTGCCTTCCTCTGGATCAACTCATAGGAAAACAGGCCGAACTGGATGGACAGATGTCTTTTTTTGGCCTTATAAGCTATGTTAATATGTCACTATGGATTGTGCAGCAGCAGCTCCCTCTGTCATCTCCTCCCCTCTTCCCTGTCTATAGACTTCTATGGGCTGTATGTGTAATGTGATCATTCAGTGTAACCAACACTTCTACACTGAAGATGAATTTCAGCAGTAGAAAGTTAGTGAAATGAGGAGGAGGAGGAGGGGGAGGCTTGGCAGGATAAGAATCACTTGTACTTTATATAAAAAATTAAAATAGTTACTCTTAAAAATAGTTGTGTTTGGGCCTTAAAACCAATGAAACCTATAAAGTGTCATTGTCAACCATGCCAACACAAAAATCCTACACAGATTTTTAAACTCTCATTTTAATATATAGCACCAAAGAATAATAAGATAAAAGAATGAAATGCACACCAAAATGCAAAACAAAAAAAATAAAAAAACAAGACCTTATGCAGCAATATACAGTAAGTGAGAAAAACACAACTGGATTTTAGAATCTAGTGAAGTAAAAACTGAAATGTATACAGCACCCTGAAGGCCAAAATCCTTAAGGGGTTATATGAGAATGACTATGAAAGAATTACAGAATCATAAAGGTAAAAATATGCAGCCAAACCATGCCTACCTACATCAATCAATGGCTGCATGATAATAATGCAAAATTGGCTTGCACAGAAGGCTGTGGCTTGGGCCTGTACTGTGTGAACATACCCTAAGGATGGAATTATATTGGTCTCTGTGTTATAAGCGAGATGAGCGAATTGAATCCCACAAAGCAGAATTCGATCCGAATTTCAGGATAAATTCAATGCACCTTGAAGCCGAATTTCCTCGTGCTTTGGGTTAGCGAATTGACTTAACCTGAAATGTGCAAAAAACAAAAAAAATCATACTTACCTCCACCATTTGCTCGCGACGGGCTGCCAGCCTCCATTTTGATTGAAGATTGTCCGAAATCCCGTGTGTGGTGACATATAACGTCACCACACTGGCCAACGTGATGACGTAATCTCGCGCTGCACAAGACTTCGCTCCAGATCTTCAAGCAAGATGGCGGTGGCCGGCCTGTCACGAATAGAGATGAGCGAGTAGTGAAATATTCGAAAGTTCGAAATTCGATTCGAATAGACCGCGAAATTCGACTATTCGACCGAATATCGAATCCCATTAAAGTCTATGGGAAAAAAATGCTCGCCACTTGGAAATCTCAATTCGACCACTTGGAGGTCACCAAGTCCACCCTGAAACCTCAGAAAAGGATGCCAACACTGCTGGAATGCAACTGGGACAGCATGGGAAGCATGTCTGGGTGCATATAACGCGCCCAAGTCGCACTATTACGCCACTATCACAGCCTCTCAACAATACAATCCAAAGACAATGTAACCTCTCTGTAAAGTGAGACCATACAAGGAAACCTTCTTTCCTCTACATTGCCATGGACCCCAAGCCAAACTAGACAAAAAAGAAGATAAAATTCTGCACCCCTTAAAATCACATTGCCTATGACAACCACAGATGGCATAGGCAAGGGGGAAAGCAATCAAGCCATCACTATTTTTCCCTCTGTGCCATCCCTGCCTTGCCCAGGCACATGTCCCAAAACATCATCCACGCCCGAGTAACACGGTTACTGCAAAAGGCCATTTGACCACCAACACTTTGGTTTGAGGCCGGGGATGCTACATCTCCCTGACAGCACACTGGGTGAATGTTGTGGAGGCGGGGACGGGCAAACCTGCTACCCCCACCCAAGTTTTGGGCCTTGGTTCTGTCTGGATTTCCGCAACCCTTACAGACAGCTCGGCAAACCCCTCCTTCTCCTTCTAGATTTGTTAAATCTGTCCACCACCCAGTCAAGTCCACAAAGTCCAGTCTCGTCTATAGCCTGCAGAAACTGCAGTTAGCTTGAGGTGAGCCCTCGAAAAAATTATATGGAGGCCCAAGAGGTGAGCCCTTGAAAAAATTATGTGGAGGCCCAAGAGGTGAGCCCTCGAAAAAATTAAGTGGAGGCCAAAGAGGTGAGACCTCTTAAAAATTGTATTAAGGCCCAAGAGGTGAGCCATAATAAAAATTGTTTGTAGGCCGAAGAGGTGAGACCTCTTAAAAATTGTTTGTAGGCCCAAGAGGTGAGACCTCTTAACAATTGTATTAAGGCCCAAGAGGTGAGCCATAATAAAAATTATGTGGAGGCCAAAGAGGTGAGACCTCTTAAAAATTGTTTGTAGGGCCCCAAGAGGTGAGGCATGAGAAAAATTGTTTGTAGGCCCAAGAGGTGAGACCTCTTAAAAATTATGTGGAGGCCAAAGAGGTGAGACCTCTTAAAAATTATTGGAGGCCCAAGAGGTGAGACCTCTTAAAAATTATGTGGAAGGCCCAAGAGGTGAGACCTCTTAAAATTATGTGGAGGCCAAGAGGTGAGACCTCTTAAAAATTAATGTGGAGGCCAAAGAGGTGAGACCTCTTAAAATTATGTGGAGGCAAAGAGGTGAGACCTCTTAAAAATTAATGTGGAGGCCAAAGAGGTGAGACCTCTTTAAAAATTGTTTGTAGGCCCAAGAGGTGAGCCATGAGAAAAATTGTTTGTAGGCCCAAGAGGTGAGACCTCTTAAAAATTATGTGGAGCCAAAGAGGTGAGACCTCTTAAAAATTATGTGGAGGCCAAAGAGGTGAGACCTCTTAAAAATTGTTTGTAGGCCCAAGAGGTGAGCCATGAGAAAAAATGTTTGTAGGCCCAAGAGGTGAGACCTCTTAAAAATTATGTGGAGGCCCAAGAGGTGAGACCTCTTAAAAATTATGTGGAGGCCAAAGAGGTGAGACCTCTTAAAAATTGTGTGAAGGCTAAAGAGGTGAGACCTCTTAAAAATTGTTTGTAGGCCCAAGAGGTGAGACCTCTTAAAAATTGTTTGTAGGCCCAAGAGGTGAGCCATATATATATATATTTTTTTTTTTACGGAGCAATTCTACGGCGGTTAAGGAGGAGGAGGTGGAGGAGGAAATGGCACTTCATACAGATGGCACTTCACTTTTGGCTGCTTTCCACTGTTGGAGAAGCAAAGTCCGGGTCAATCCACTTGCTGTTCATTTTGATTAGCGTCAGCCTGTCGGCACTGTCGGTTGACAGGCAGCTGCTCTTATCGGTTATAATGCCCCCGGCTGCGCTGAACACCCTTTCTGATAGCACGCTGGCGGCAGGGCAGGCAAGCACCTCCAAGGCGTACAGGGACAGTTCCAGCCACGTGTCCAACTTGGAGACCCAGTAAGTGTAGGACGCCGAGGGATCGGGGAGGACAGGGGTACGGTCTGCCAGGTACTCCCGCAACATCCGCCGATACTTGTCCCTCCTGCTGATAGCGGGCCCCGCAGTGATGGAAGTTGCACGAGGGGGTGCCATGAACGTGTCCCACACCTTGGAGAGTGTTCCCCTGGTGGCTGTGGGCCTGATCGATGTTGTGGGACTCTGGGAGACCCTCTCCTCTCTGCCGCCAGCGATGGTGGGTGGGAAAATCTCCATCATATTCTGCACGAGTTCCCTCTGGTATTCCAGCAATCGATTCGTCCTCTCCTCTACCGGAATAAAAGAGGAGACGTTATCTTTATACCGGGGGTCCAGGAGTGCGAAGACCCAGTACAGTTTGTTCTCCACTATCTGGACAACACGTGTGTCCCGGCAAAAGCAGCACAGCATGAAGTCAGCCATGTGTGCCAGACTCTGAATAGGCATGACCTCACTGCCCCCACCAGAAGGATCACTTGCCATTTCCTCCTCTTCCTCTTCCGCCTCCTCTCCGCCCCATCCGCGCTGAAACCAATGGGACGCACACAGCCTGACTGCTACCCTCGCGCCAGCATCCGCCTCCTCTTCCACAGCCACCTCCACGTCGTTCCTCCTCCTCCTCATCCTCCTCCTCCTCCTGCAACTGCCACCGAGAAGCAGACAAAAGTGTGGGTCTGACTGTGTAGCTCCGTTGCGTCTCCTCCTACCCCCGTCTCCTCTGCGTGCAATGCGTTCT
>ONZH01006660.1:0-48923 GCA_900303285.1 Rhinella marina
TGGAGATGTGTGGGCTCATTTTTTAAATTTGTTACGCTTCGCCATAGGCTACCTTTTTTTAATATTTTAATAGTATGGGCGTTTTCGAGAGATGCATATAATGCTATTTTTGTTTGTGTTTTTATTTTCAGAATGGATCATTTTAGTTTTTAATTTTTTTTTTATTTCAACCTTTTTAATTTATTTTTTTTAATTTTGTTAGTCCCCCAAGTGATCATAATTACATTCATCAGTGTCTATATAGAATCCACTATATACAGTTCAGTCTCCACCTAGTGCCCAAACTGGATATCCTAACAATAGCCGGAACCTAGTACAGGCTGCAACTTATTTATAAAACAGTTGCTTTCCCCAATCTCCCGCTGGAAAGTGCACCTGAAGAGAAATCAACGCTCTGGTTAACATTCTAGATGCCGTGAGCAGGAACTTATTGCTGCGAGGGGAATTATGTGGCTATTCTGGGACCATGAGGTGAAAGATCTGTGTGAGGAGCTTTATGGGGTGTAATCTGTGAGGGGGGCCAGAATCAACAAAATGTAACTGTGTGTTCTAGCACATTATACAAGATCCCCACTTTTGATTTTGCCCAGGGCCACATTTTGTCTAAAACCGTCCTGCAAGACCTTTGTAGTTATGTTGAATGACCTAAAATAAATCCATACCATGAAGTGAAAGAAACCGCATCAATGAAGCTATAACTGCATTGATTAATAAAGGTGCATTTCTGTCTCAATCATTTATGGCATATCCAGCCTCCTCTGGAGTTCACATCTATCTCTGGAATACCTCCAAGCACCCTATGGCAGCTAAAACAGATGGAACAAAAGAATATATCTGAGCAGACATACTATGCTGTTGTTAGAGCAGCTCTTTCCGCACTTCCAGTCAGTTGTATTGGAGTATGAAACGGAATAGCACTGTCCACTCAGCTTTTCCATAGCCCCCACAATCAGGCTGGAGCGGTCGGAGAAGAAAAATCAGAGATGGGATACCCCTTTAACGTCTCGCCACGGTTGGTTATATTTTCTGTTTTGTTTAGAATATGTTACTGCAGGAAAATAAGTCAACAGACAAAATAAAAGAAAATAAAGCAATTTTTTACATTAAAATATTGTTAAAGATCCCAACTTATTTTACAATCCTGTTTTCTGCATAATATAGGAATATCTTTCAGGAATAATAAGAAGCCTTCCATGCCTTATTAACTGTTAATTGATGCACATCAGTTCAGAGAAAATATGGTTAGGCAACACTACCGAACATCAAATGTACAGGCAACATTTTCATCTTAAAGTGAACCTTAGTATAAATTCTGCCCTATCGAGAGCGGTTATATTGGGGAGAAGCTGTGCTCTGCGATTTACATATTTAATTTCTGAGTAAAAAGCAGAGGAAATCCTGACAGGACTCCTAGGAGAGATGGTGAGAGTCCTGATTACCCTGCCCACACCGGATGATTGACAACTTTCTGTGTATACACACTGATACAGGGAAAAATTTCAATCACTGACCTCTTATGAGTCCAGCTTTCAGATATGGCAGTAAACATCACTTTAAAATATTTTTTATTTCTAATCACACAATGGCTAACATGTGCATTAATATTTTTCAAAAAAAAATGGTCATATTCTGATGGAATGGTGCAGTTATCATTGGTGTTATAGAATCTGTACAATGTATGCCTGTCCGTATTTTATATAGATAGTGCAAGCTAATTGTTGTATTATAGTTTTGTATTAATTATATATTATATATATATATTATACATATTATATACAATAAATATATTGTATTAATTCTATTATATTAAATATTGTATTATATATATTGTATTATCCCTACCAACATGAACTGTTATATTCCCTGAAGAGGCTTGAAGAGCACTATTCTGTATAACGTCTACTTGGATGGACTTGGCAACTCTTGATGAAGGCCATCAGAACCTTATAGTGCATTAACATACATTTTCCATAATGTTTGAATAATTACACTATAAAAAGTAAAAGGTAGTTAAATGTATAGGAAAAAGCATATAAAATATGACAGAAAAAAGAAAAAAAAAAATATATATATATATATATAATATATATATATATATATATATATATATATAATTTTATGTACAGTGGTCCCTCAAGATACAATATTCATTAGTACCAGGAAGACAATTGTATGTTGAAACCATTGTAAGTTGAGTAATCGGTTCCAAAGCCCCAAAATGTCATCCAAGATAAGAGAAAATGAAGACTTAAGAAAAACAAGCAGATAACTAAGAGAGATAAGACAAGTCCTTACATATAACAGTCAGGAATAGCTGATAACTGGCAACTAATACAACTATTTTACCAGAGAAGTGGTCTTGATCGGGATCTGAGTCTGAGGCATTATATGCTGAGTCTGGTTTCAACTTACGATGGCTCAGAAAAACATGTATGTGGAAAATATGTATCCTGAGGCCATGTATCTTGTGGGATCACTGTATATATATATAATATATATATATATATATATATATATATACACACACGGACATCTTTGATTCACAAGTCAAATTAGAACTCTTTAAAGGGGTTCTCCACGAATTAATAACATTTCTGAAAATACTTAAATATTACTTTATCATGAATACATTCCCATTATCTTTTATTATTTATAATGGTCTGTTTTTTCTAGGGTGCAAACCTCAGGGGAAATAAAATGGCTGCCATCCTATTGGCACACACATAAACCTTCCTAATGGGTGAAGCAGTGAGGTAAAGAGCTGTCTCAGGTCTCCCCTCTGCTATGGCTGTCATGAATTATCATCCTACATACCACTGATAACATCTTCAGCTGTGTGTAGGAATAGAGCGAAATGAAAGTACACAGATGATGGATAAGACTGCTGTGGCATTTTGGTAATGTAGCAGAGTGCATACAAGTGCTCATGTTCATTAGCTACATCTCCCACCTGTCCATCCCCTCTGCATTTTCCCTGTTCCTACACACACAGCTGAAGATGTTATCAGCTCTACATAAGATCATAATTCATGACAGCCAGAGCAGTGAGAAGAGCGGAGGCAGCACTTTAGCTCAGTGTTCTGAAGTAAACTGTCCCGCTGTGTTGTTAGGATGGGTGTTGTGTGTGCCAGTAGGGCAGTGGCCATTTTACGTCTCCTGATGCTTGCCCACTAGAGAAGATGACCCATTATAAATAATAAAAGCTCTTTGGAAATAAAGTAATATTTAGATATTTCAGTATTAAAAGAAAAAAATCTCTGTTTATAAATAAATGATATTTACAAAAGGAGAATATTACACATGTTTAACTGAAATATTTTCATGAAAGAATTTAACCTACATCCATGTCACCCTGACATTCCAAGATGCTTTTACTTTCCATGGGTAGTAGAATTGTATAGATCACAGTATTACTCCAACTAGACACTTGTTCTTTTATAAAGCATACTGTACAGTAGCCATCCAATATCTTCTGTCATCTATACCACTAATACCTAGACAAAATAACAGCACATGACCTCAAAATCAAATTAAGGGGTTGTTCACATATCAGTTATTTGATCAGTTATTTCCATCAGTTATTTTGCGCCAAAACCAGGTGCGGGTCAAAAACACCAAACAGGTGCAGATCTTTCTATTTTACCTGATCTCTGTTTAGTGTCCACTCCTGGTTTTGGCTCACAATAACTGATGGAAATAACTGATCAAATAACTGATATGTTAACAACCCCTAACTTGTGTTCATGCAGAAATAACTAAACAGTAGGTTTTACACCTGTAACTCTTTACATTGGTGAAGCCATATAACATATTAACCCAAGGTTATATACAGGTACTTCTCAATAAATTGGAATGTCATCACAGTTAATTTATTTCAGTAATTCAATTAAAAAAGTGAAAGTCATATATTATATAGATTCAATACACATAGAGTGATCTATTTCAAGTATTTATTTCTTTTAATGTTGATGATTATGGCTAACAGTTAATGAAAACCCAAAAGTCATTATCTCAGAAAATTAGAATAATGTGAAAAAAAAAGTTCCATATTGTAGGCTCCTGGTGTCACACTCTAATCAACAAACCAACACAAAACACCTACAAAGGTTTCCTAAGCCTTTTAGTGTGCCCTCGGTCTGGTTCAGTATGCTCCACAATCATGGGAAAGACTGTTGACTTGACAGTTGTCCAGAAGACAGCCATTGACACCCTCCACAAGTCAGAGTTCTATATCCAAATTTATTAATAGAAAGTTGAGTGGGTTCTCAAGAAAAGGCCATTCAAGAATTTTGGGGAGATGCACAAGGAGTGGACTGTGGCTGGAGTCAGTGCTTCAAGAGCCACTACAAAGAGATGTATCCAGGACATGGGCTAAAACTGTCGCATTCCTTGTGTCAAGCCACTTATGACCCCAAGACAACATCAGAAGTGCCTTACCTGGGCTAAAGAGAAAAAGGGCTAGAATGTTGCTCAGTGGTCTAAAGTTCTGTTTTCATTTGGAAATCAAGGTCCCAGAGTCTAAAGAAAGAGTGGGGAGTCATTCAATCCAAGCTGCTTGAGGTCCAGTATGAAGTTTCCACAGTCAGTGATGGTTTGGGGAGCCCAGTCATCTACTAGTGTTGGTCCACTGTTTTATATCCAAAGTCAGCGCAGCCTTCTATCAGGAACTTTTAGAGCACTTTATGCTTCCATCTGCTGACAAGCTTTATGAAGATGCCAATTTCATATGCCAGCAGGATTTGGCTCCTGCCCACACTGTCAAAATCCACACTGTAAAAACAGTGGTATAACTGTGCTTGATTGGCCAGCAAACTCGCCTGACCTAAACCCCATCTTTGGGGTATTGTCAAGAGGAAGATGAGAGACACCAGAC
The DNA here is from genome assembly GCA_900303285.1 of Rhinella marina. Classification (NCBI taxonomy): domain Eukaryota; kingdom Metazoa; phylum Chordata; class Amphibia; order Anura; family Bufonidae; genus Rhinella; species Rhinella marina. The sequence goes on from ONZH01006660.1 coordinate 4,874, forward strand.
CCAACAATGCAGGCGAGCTGAAGGCTGCTATCAAAGCAACCTGGGCTTCCAGAACACCTCAGCATTGCCACAGGCTGATCGCCTCTATGCCACGCCGCATTGATGCAGTAATTCATGCAAAAGGAGCTCTGACAAAGTACTGACTGCATTTACTGTACATACTTTTCAGTAGGCCAAAATTTCTGTATTAAAATCATATTTTAATAGGTCTTATATAATTTTTGGGTTTTCCTTAGGCTACTTTCACACTAGCGTTTTTAAATTCCGGTATTGAGTTCCGTCAAAGGGGCTCAATACCGGAAAAAAACGCTTCAGTTTTGTCCCCATTCATTGTCAATGGGGACAAAACTGAACTGAAGACAACGGAATGCTCCTGAAAGCATTCCGTTCCGTCTTCAGACGCGGAGAACAAACCGCAGCATGCTGCGGTTTGCTCTCCGGTCCAGGCAATCCGCACCAAGACGGATCCGGAATGACCCCCAATGGAAGTCAATGGGGACGGATCCGTTTGGTGTGGACACACCAGTAATCCGGATCTGTCCTCCATTGATTTCCAATGGGGGGTCATTCCGGATCCGGCATACATACACACAGACTACATACAAACAAACATACAGACATACATACAAACATACAGACATACATACATACTCACATACTCCCGGGACGCCGGTAGCAGGTCTTCACGCGCCTCCTGCACGCTGCGATGACGTTTCCCCACTGCGCCCAGCAGAGGGCGCTGTGGGGAATCGTCATCACTGCGCGCAGGAGGCGCGTGAAGACGTTCTGCCGGCGTCCCGGGAGTATGTGAGTATGTATGTATGTTTGTATGTATGTCTGTATGTTTGTTTGTATGTAGTCTGTGTGTTGTTTTAATGTGTGTCCATGTGTGGGGCCGGAGCGCTGCTCCGGCTCCACACATGTATAGCGTTAGCACGGATCCGTCGGCACCCTTTAGGTGCCGGATCCGTGCTAACGCTAGTGTGAAAGTAGCCTTAGCCGTAAACCATAATCATCAACGTTAAAAGAAATAAAAACTTGAAATAGATCACTCTGTGTGTGAACCGTATTTTTCGCCCTATAAGACGCACCGGACCATAAAAAAATTGTTAGATCTCTCAGATTTTACAGCGCCTTCGCCACTTTCCTCAAAGGGGGAGTGGAGGGGACGGGAAGGGGACATGGCCAGCCACCCCGACAAATTTATCTTAATTTACACCAGTTTTCTGGTGCAAATGAAGCCAGAAATCTACGGCAGTGCTGAGCTGTCACAGATTTCTGTTTAGTCGTATGGTATGGAGGGGATGCACCTAATTTATGAGGAGGCGTGCGCCAGAAAGCACTGATTTTGATAATGTGATTCAATGAACATAAATCTAACATTAAAGGGGTTTTCCAGAAGTTCAATATTGATGTCTGTAGGTGTCCAACGCCCGCACCCCCGCCAATCAGCTGTTTGAGGAGGCCACTCCTCATAGCATACCAAGCACAGCGCTGTACATTGTATAGTGGCTGAGCTTGGTGTTGCAGCCCAGGCACGTGCACTTAAAAAGATCTGCAAATAGGCCATGTGACCAATGGCCTAGGGAGAGGCTGTAACACTCACTGGAGCACCATGGCCTCTTCAAACAGAGGTATTATTGACCTGTCCTAAGGATAGATAATCAATAGGCAATTCCTGCAAATCACCCTTAAAATAAATAATTAAAATACTACTCTAATGAAAAAACAGTGCCACCATATCATTTATTACTGGACTTAGTTTTAACTATGTAAGTTTGTAAATTACGGTGTTTGGTGCAGGATCTGCCGGTATACCGGAAGTATGCAATAAATCAAAACATTTTGTGCAGGCTTGAGTTATATACAGTATTTCACCCATATTATAGGGACTTAAAGTGAGTCTTTCACCTGTTTTACACCTATATAACTAACAGGACTGCCCCACAGAAGATTGCAAACACATCGCAGACATACCTGTGTGCACTGTGTGTCTGTATTACATGTCCAGGAAAAGCACTTTTATTCTGCAGGAAAACAGCTCTAAAGTACCCAGCTGAAAGTGAAACTAAAAACATCTTTCACTCCCGACTCGATTTCGAACAGCTATATCTTCTGATATAGTGGATATAATGCTGTGATTTTATCATTTGAAAGCTTGGAATGCCAGCTTTCAATGAAGGTCAGAACCATTTTTCTGTCTGCTGCCAATCCCAAGATATGAGCAGCAAAAGCAGCCCTCCCCTCTTCAGTCTGGTTTGCTTTGAGCACTTGCAGCAGCAGAACTGGGCACTTGGGAGCTGTTTTCCTGCAGAATAAAAGTGCTTTTCCTGGACATGGAATACAGACAGAAAGTACACACAGGTATGTCTGGGATGTGTCTACAATCTTCTGTGGGACAGTACTCTTAGCTATATTGGTGAAAAACAGGTGATAGACTCCCTTTTAAATCAAGGAGATGGTCCTATCAGTGATTGACAGCTATCTCTGTATACACAGTCATCCAGGGAATGCTGTCAGTCACTGATAGGGCCGTCTCATTAATTTTGAAGCCCAAAATGAGCAGGAATTTACATGAAGATTTAGTGAATCTTTTCCCAAAAAACTATATATCAATCTGCTCAGCTTCTCCTACTGTGTTTTTACTCCTAGATGCAGAAAATATTTTAAAAATATTTTATAGATAAATAAAAGCTTTACATTTTATTTAGTGAATTATATCTGGTGATAATCTCAAATGAAAACTGAAGCCCCCTCCATTATAATTCTTCAGACTCCCTAATAAATAGGTCCTGCACTAGAGGTGACCGCTCTAGATTTTCACATTCTTGTGGAGAGCAGCATGGTCCAGACTGGAACCACCAGCGCTTTCAGACTTTCAGTCTTGCCGATGGCAGCTAGTCTCCTGTACTGTTTTAGAATACTCTTCGAGTTTCTTTTTCCGTACATAGGCAGGGTGGAGTGGTTTGCTGGCAATAAAAAAAACAGTATTTCTGTTTGAGAGGTATAACATTCTAAATAATAGAAAATAGACATTTTGGTGCTTTAGGATAAAGATCCAGTGTGGCAAAAAGAGAGAGTTAGCAAAAGCAAATTTCTAGATGGAATGAAACGAAACAACCAGAAACATTATGGAATTGCAGTAAGTCCATCTGAAGTTAACTTCATGTTCTCGTCCTTGATTATTCATTTACTGGAGCTCACTTTCAGATTTGTGAAATGTCCTCTATGAAATATCTTTATAGTTCTAGTGATTTCAGTTCACATTAGTCCTCGGTGAGTGTCACCATTAGATCACTGGGTTCCGGTATGGGTTGGAGAGTGTGCAGTCTTTAGTATCATCATATTTCTGTACTGTAAGAAGGATAATATCAGATACTTTACGTTCTGCATATAAACTAGTGATAGCTTCACTGCATGTGACAAAAATGGAAACCAATAAATGTTCCCATTAAAATGCAGCCAAACATAAAGGGGTTTGATCAAAATCATTTGTGTCCATCCACCATGACAAGGTGACTGCTTTTGGATAGGGACCAAAAGGCTAAATACTACCTCTTTTGGTGCCACACCACCTCCAATAAATTAACCTATGCTAAATGCTACAAATTTTGGTGCCAAACTGCCTCCAATAAATTTAGGAAAGGCAGGGTCCTCATATATACCGAATCCACTCTATATGCTACCTTTCTTGGAGCCAGCTGGCCTCCAATAAGTACAGGAGGAGTAGACTTCAGCTTTACACAGCAAAAATTAAAATCAGCCTGTGGGAAAGATGGATTAGTCAGGAATGCACTACCAAAATGGAGACAACCATACCTCCAAATACACATTGCACAGACAAAAATCAAAGTTACGCGCACATTGCAATAGCTGAAAATATAAAGTCAAACACAATGCAACAGTGCTCTTTGTAGTGGATGGGCAGAAATGATTTTGATTAAAATATATTGCTAATATAGGCTAAGAATCTCACGTTTATTTATATAGTTAGTATATAGTAGTAGTAGTATAGCATTAGTTCATATATTTTGTACTAAAGTGTACCTGTCATTTTAGTTTATTTTTAATATAGTACATGGACAGGGATGTTAAACATTTTTGTAATATACTTTATTATGGAAAGATGTTTCTTTGTTCTAGAAAACATGGTGTGAACAGTCTTCTTAGCAAAGCTCTAACTGAGCGTTTCTAATGAGAGTGTCTTCAGTCTTCAGCATTCTACTGAGCGCTGCAGATGCCTTTGTGTAACAAGTCATGTAGGCAGGGTGATGGGCAGTGGTAGTTAGCATACGTGTACATACAGTAGTCAGAGACTGGGGTAGTGATAAGAGGAAGGCTGGAAGCCTCTGCATGTTACACAGGTGTCTTCAGTGATCAGGAGACAGAAGACAGATTTTCCTTAGCTCAGTTACAGCTTTGCTGTCCAGACTTTTTTTACACCCTATTTTCTAGTTTAAAGAAACCTCTTTCTCTAATAAAGTATATTACAAAAATGTTGAACATCCCTGTCCCAACACAGTATTAAAAATAAACTGTACAGGTAATAATCATCATCAAAAATCCACAGAGATCCATTAAAGAGCACCTATCAGCTCCCCTGATGTATATTTTATTGCAGGGCTTCCCAACCTAATTCTACAGGGGACTCACAAGCTACAACTAGAATATTAAGGTTGATTTAGACGAACCAATAATCATCCAGATTATAGGGAACGAGCGTTCCTGCAAACACTTGTTCCCGATAATTTAAATCTAAATTTGCCGCCAATCACCCGGTAAACGAGCAAAAAGCTCATTCATCGGGTGACCCTGTCTTTCGTGCAGGCACATCAATCATCGTTTCTGGGCAGCAGATCGTGTGGTCTAAATAGTGATCTGTTGCCCAGAAACAATGTTTCTGTATGGGGATGAGGTATCGCTATAGCAATCCCTCATCTTCATACTGTGAAGGTGATCACTACATGTAAATGTGCCTTTACTCAATGTACCTTTTCTGTTCTATTTTCATCAGGTGAATGCCTATGGGAGAAGTGTCTGACTTCAGACAGAGCAGTGGGAGAGGCTCCTGCGGCAGCTATTTGTCTCATCTCTTTCTATGTCCTGGGACACAAAGAGAAGAATTATTTACCGTACATATTTCCCGGTTTTAATTGCAATATCAAACAGTTCAGGATCAATGGAAAGGAGATGACTGAGGGAGATATTGCTGGGATATTTTTACCTTTTTGTGTATTTTCTTTGTTTAGCACTCCTTTAATTGAACTCCAGGCATTTAACTTGTATAGATTAACACAAAGCAGAGCACTTATCTACTACATTGTAATTTTTATGTCTGTTGTTAGGAAGTTCTTCAAGGAATGTTTTGGTATAAGCAGCTTTGTTAAAGGGGTTGCAGGTTTTTTTTAAGACGAATTGCAGGGATGTAGTGAAAATAATGACTAAAGCTTAAGCTTCCAGAGGCCCCTCCAATCCAATGAGTGCCTCTCTGTAGTCTACTTCCGACTGCACCCATAAGTTTTTGTTTTGGCATACCCCACCAATCATTGGGCTCAGTGCTCCCGTGCTATACACTACTGAGGCTAAAGATTGGCTGCAGCAGTATGTGGTGCATCACCCTTGCAGCCAAATAATTACATCACTGCAGAATGAAGGAGAGGACAGAGACGTAGCGCCGGATTGGAGGTGCCTCCTGAAGGTGAGTTTCTTATTATTCAAACTACATCCCTGCAGTTGGACAACCCCTTTAACATATGGCTTTCTGTTGTAAAATATGCAGAAACATTGTCATCTCACCTCTTCCTGCTGACTTTGCAGATATCGTGTAGGTCTCAGTTCCTTGAAATCTTTCATTTCCACTAGCTGGCTAGACTCTTGTAAATGTGATGTCTTGAGAAGAAAAAGGGAATTTTTAAACTTATTTTAGTAAATCTCACAGAGACAAAAGGATAAAAAACATCCTGCATGATGTGATAATAATGATTGCGGATGTCGTTGGCTATATATATATCAAAGTAAATCACAGAAATAGGGTATTAGTGCACAAAAATATGCAAACAATATATACTGTATAAACTAAGACCTCATTCTGATAGGATAAAATCTGAGACTCTTAGCCAATATATTTTGATCAAAACACATCTGTGCCCACCTACCCAGCGTCACGTGGTCTCAGGTCAGGCAGGTCCTACGCTAAACCTAACTATGCCGTTGGGCATCTATATCTAGGAGCGTGGACGCTGCACACATAGGTGTGTTGCTCCTAGTGACCTCTATGTGCATACAGCAACCAATGAGAGGAGGAGCAAACCAATGAGAGGAGGAGGACGGAAGCGGCTGTCTGCGCCCATGCGAGCGCAGGGGAGCCGAGCGGTACAGTGCTCGTTTCGAGCACGTTCGCTCATCTCTATTAATAATATATAATATATTTAAAGGCTATGTACACCTTTGGGGGCAATCTTTTTATGATTGCATTTCACCCATTTTGGGCTAAAATCATTTTTTCAATTGGTCTTTATTAAGAAATATTTAGGCATTCTGTCACAAAGGGTTAAATGTTTGTCTGTGTGAATCCTACTTTCACTTTGTGCTGGTCACCTAATAAACCTTATCTTTAAATGACTAAAAAGTTATAAACATTTAAGCCACATTCTTATCAGTAAGATAGGAATTGAGCTATAATGAGTGTTTATAAGGTCAGAGACAAGGAGCAAGAGTACAAATACAGAGCCTGCTACCAGAGAGCCTCAAGGCTATACAGAGAAAAGGGCTCAACAACTGCAAAAATTATTTTTAGTTTAAAATGTACAATGCAATAATAAAAAAAAAAAACAAAGGTGTACATAGCCTTTAAGGAGTTGTAGAGTAAAAAAAATAAAAATAAAAAAAATGATGTGGTAAAATAGCAAGAAAAGGGTGCCACCATTTGAGGGACTGGTTGGCTGTCTCATTTCAGTAGCTAAGCCAGCCTTCTTCTCAGTCTATGTATCAGCCATGACGGAGAAGGGAGCTGGCTAAAGCTACTTTGACACTAGTGTTTACATTTTCCAGTATTGAGATCCGTCATAGGGTCTCAATACCGGAAAAAAACGCTTCTGTTTTGTCCCCATTCAATGGGGACAAAGCGTAACTGAACAGAACGGAATGCTCCAAAATGCATTCCATTCCGTTCTCATACCGGGGAGCAAACCGCAGCATGCTGTGGTTTTCTGTCCGTCATGGGATGCAGAGAAAAACGGGGACGGATCCGTTTTCTCTGACACAATAGAAAATGGATCCTTCAGCCATTGACTTTCAATGGAGTTCATGACGGATCTGTCTTGGCTATGATAAAGATAATACAACCGGATCCGTTCATAATGGATGCAGATGGTTGTAATATCAGTAACAGAAGCGTTTTTGCTAAAACCCTGCTGGATCCAGCAAAAACTCTAGTGTGAAAGTAGCCTTAGCTATGTATGTACAGTTATTCTTATTGTCTTTATACATACAGAGAGCCATTATATTTGACAGTAGGTAGCATCTAATTGATAACTATTAATGTAGATTTGTAACTTCAACAATGAAAAAATTCCTGCAGTTCTAAACCCTAATCTTCAATTCACTTACCATGTCTAGTACACTATGGCTACTGCCACGCTTCTTCTGCTCTTGTATATGCAAAACAGCATCATGGATAGTTAGGAAACAAAGGTCTGTCTTGATTGCATCATTGAAGAAACCACAACTTTCCAGCTGTTCAAAAATATTATCTATTAAATAAAAGAATGAAAAAGACATATTATAGATGATTTGTTTGTAACTATACTATAGCTATAGAACGATTTCTATAGCCACTTGTGTATAAGGAAGTCCATTACCAGCTTATTCTAGTACCCGATCGCTAAGCTTTAAAGGGGTTATTCACCACTGGGGACCTTTTCTACATACCCCCAGAAAAGCCTTACCTGTGTTGGTAATTATACTTATCTGATCTCCATGCTGGGTTCCGGCTCCATCGCTGCCCCGTCGGCTCTGCAGGTCCTGGGTCTCTCAGCGTTAACATCTTGTTGACGCAGGTCACGTAACTGCTGCAGCCAATGCCTGACAGCAGCGGTGACAAGTCACCCATGTGTTTTGCCACTGGATCACGTGATGCACTGGTGACTTGTCACCCCTGTGGACAGTCATTGGCTGCAGCAGTTATGTGATCAGTGTCAAACACTGTATGTTTACACGGAGAGAGACCTGGGACCTGCAGAGCCAACAGGGCAGCGGTGGAGCCAAAGCCCAATAACGAGGATCAAATAAGTAAGATTACCACCGCAGGTCCAGCCATGCTGAGGGTTATGTAGAAAAGGTCCCAAGGGGTGGACAATGCCTTTAAACAAGACATTTCAATATGTGCATGTGTTTTTTTATACTTTTATTTTATAAAAAAAAAGGGGCAGTAACAAGAGCTCCCCCATATTATCACCCACATACAGAACACATTTTCCATAGAAAAGTGATATGAAACATTCAAACATCTGCAACAACCCTACAGAATTTCTCTTTATAGGGTATTTAGGTTACCGTGAACTAGATTTCAGTCAAAATAAATGAAATGGTTATTAACAGCCAGATTTGCCATGATCATTCTAAGAACAGATATTGAGGCAGATTTACGAAAACTGTCTTAACTCGTTCCTGACCGCCTTGCGAATATATATGTTAGCGTTCAGGACTTGGCAGAGATGGTGCCCGCTCGCGCGTGCAGCAGATGCCATAGCCGCGGTGTGTGACAGCATAGCTGTAATCATTTTTTTAGCAATCCTTAAATCAGCCACATTTATTATCATGTTGTTTTTAGATTTCAAAATTGTGCCTGACTCAATATATCTCTATAAGGATCTTTCTGATACAAAGCTTCTGATATACTAGTATTAAATAATAAATTCTGTTTGCAGTTACCACTAGAGGGAGCATGTGAGCTTCCTGCAGACTGTGTATGCACTAATATCCTAAACTCCCTCGTGGTGATTGCAGGTAGCCAGCACATTATTTTTTTTATTTAAATGTATGTCTAGGCCTTGGATTTGGAGCGCTGTATAAAAAAAAATGTTTTTTCGGTCAGAACCTATTAAGATAAATTGCTGTATGATAGAACGAAGCACTAAAATCTTTCCTGCTACAAGTCTAACTGTACTTGCCATATGCAGATTGTTAGCAAATTACATTAGTAATAAAGTTAAATAGGTTTCCACTCTTTACATATTGATAACCTATCCTCACAATAGGTAATTAGTATCAGATTGGTGGGGGATCAAGATCTGACACCCCACTGATTAGTTGTCTTTGGCAGCCACCATACCGGAAACAAACAATGGATGGAACCAGAACCAGAAAGATCCGTCCACTGTGTACAGGTGTGGCCCTGCTGGTATACTGCAACTTAGCTCCCATTGACTTCCTGGAAGCTGCAGGTAACAGGTGGGGTGCATGTTTTTAAAATGTAGCGCCAGTTCAGAGATTATTTAATGTGGATTGAATACTGCAGCTCATTCAGGGACAGTACACGGTATTGGGAAGTATCTATGTATTGATGGAATGAATAACATCAATGCATAGATACTTCCCAATACCATGTGCTGTCCCTGAATGAGCTGCAGTATTCAATCTACAGGGCGGGCCATTTATATGGATACACCTAAATAAAATGGGAATGGTTGGTGATATTAACTTCCTGTTTGTGGCACATTAGTATATGGGAGGGGGGAACTTTTCAAGATGGGTGGTGACCATGGCAGCCATTTTGAAGTCAGCCATTTTGGATCCAACTTTAGTTTTTTCAATGGGAAGAGGGTCATGTGACACATCAAACTTATTGAGAATTTCACAAGAAAAACAATGGTGTGCTTGGTTTTAACATAACTTTATTATTTCATGAGTTATTTACAAGTTTCTGACCACTTATAAAATGTGTTCAGAGTGCTGCCCATTGTGTTGGATTGTCAATGTAACCCTCTTCTCCCACTCTTCACACACTGATAGCAACACTGCAGAAGAAATGCTAGCACAGGCTTCCAGTATCCATAGTTTCAGGTGCTGCACATCTCGTATCTTCACAGCATAGACAATTGCCTTCAGATGACCCCAAAGATAAAAGTCTAAGGGAGTCAGATCGGGAGACCTTGGGGGCCATTCAACTGGCCCACGACGACCAATCCACTTTCCAGAAAACTGTTCATCTAGGAATGCTCGGACCTGACACCCATAATGTGGTGGTGCACCATCTTTGGGGTCATCTGAAGGCAATTGTCTATGCTGTGAAGATACGAGATGTGCAGCACCTGAAACTACGGATACTGGAAGCCTGTTCTAGCATTTCTTCTGCGGTGTTGCTATCAGTGTGTGAAGAGTGGGAGAAGAGGGTTGCATTGACAATCCAACACAATGGGCAGCGCTTTGAACACATTTTATAAGTGGTCAGAAACGTGTAAATAACTCATGAAAGAATAAAGTTACGTTAAAACCAAGCACACCATTGTTTTTCTTGTGAAATTCTCAATAAGTCTGATCTGTCACATGACCCTCTTCCCATTGAAAAAACTAAAGTTGGATTCAAAATGGCCGACTTCAAAATGGCCGCCATGGTCACCACCCATCTTAAAAAGTTTCCCTCCTCCCATATACTAATGTGCCACAAACAGAAGTTAATATCACCAACCATTCCCATTTTATTTAAGTGTATCCATATAAATGGCCCACACCGTACATTAAATAATCTCTGAACTGGTGGTACATCTTAAAAACACACTACACTATTTGCGTCTCCTACATGTTTTACCATAACTCTGCATCATCAGGGGTAAGAGGGTAATGGCATGGAGGACCCATTAAATATGGCCTTTAATAGCTCCTCTCATTCTCTATTAAGTGTACACAGCCAATCATATACTACCACAAGCTAAGCCCATGTTCTGATCCAATCTACTCACATTTATTCTGAAAAATCTGTCCTGATGTATGTAACCTAAAGTTACAGTATTAATTGGTTCCAGGATGTCCATTGCCTTGAGTTCGTAACTGTATGGAAAACTAGTAATTGGCTCCAAAGCCCCAAAATGTCCCACAACAAGAGAAAATGAAGATTTAGGAAAATAATCAGATAACTAAGAGAGATGAAGCAAGTCCTTTTATATAAGTCAGGAACAGATTTTGGAAGCTGTAAATCACTTTCTATGATGACAACAGGAGTTCCTTCAGAGTCCTGTATAGCACACAGTGTACCAGAAAAATAAAATGTAGCTGCCTTTACCTCACCCTGGCACAGAGAGAAGACAGTACAGGACATGTAGTGCCGCACTGTACTGTAATAAACAACTGATACAGATGATTTAAGGGTAATGCCCATGTTGTTTGGTTGGATCTTAGTCTGAGGTGTTGTATGTTCAACTTGTGATGACCCAGGGAAGAGCATTGTAGAAAACATTGTATCCTGAGGCCATTGTATCTTTAGGAATCACTGTAATTCATTCTGACATGGACACACAGTGACCTGAATTATACCAGCAGTTTACTTACCATCATACTCTGCTAAATATACATCTACATCAATCCTCTGAAATTCTTTAAATATCTGCAAAAGAAATATAAATAGCCCTTAGAAATGTACTGTAAAACCAAGTTCCCAAAAAGTACTCATTTATGAACTGATACACCTTTGTGGCGTATATCAGTCACAGATTTTGTCACACACCATTTTGTGGCAAAATCTGTGACTTCTCACCGCTCACGCCACAGCGTTTTCCAACGAATTAGGAAAAAGGGGTGTGGCATGGGCAGAAAAGAGGGCAGGCCGGCACGCCCGTCTCATCCATCGTCTTCTACGCCAGTTTTTGGGGTTGAAAATGGCAAGGGAGCTGGTGTAGATTTAAAAGTCTGTTGCATGGTCTGCTGGAGGGAGCGCCAAAGTTATGTAAAGGCCTGTGCCTCCATATAACTTTGGCCCTTCCTCCGGCAGCACAGACAGACTTAGTGGTGTGGAAAAGGCCGGTCTTAATAAATGAGCTTCCTTCTAATTTAAAGTAAAGATATATATTTTGTCTCATGTTGAGTGAACTGTAAGGCCTCATGCACATGTCATATTTCTTTCCACAAACAACAGATTTGCAAAATACAGATACCTTCCATGTGCATTCCGTATTTTTCTCACCCCCACCAATAGAAATGACTATTCATGTCAGCTAAAGGCAGGTTAAAAGGCAGTGCCAGTTACTGCAGGATTCAGACAAGACATCATTTGCGTCAGACACTGGTGTCATGCGTTGCTCCACATCAGACAATTTTTGTACTTGTCTGACAAGGGGTTTGACTTAATGGGAAAGGGCCATGGCCTACTGGAATGGGATGTGGCTCATAATGTGGTAATGTGTGGCAAAAATGCCCTAAAATTTTGTTGCTAAATTCTGGCATAAAGTAGACAGTGTAAAGCGAGGGTGCACAGCCTGTGGCCTGGAGGCCAAATGTGGCCCTCAATACGATTCTGTGAAGCCCCCAACCATCTAGTAACAGACATGTATATCTATGTCTCACATGTATCTTTCATGTATTCTCCCATTAGATGGGAGGCCTGGAAGTGTAACTAGACATTAATTATATATACTGTATGTTCAATATGCCATAAATACAATATTTCAGTTGGTAATACCCTTTAAGTTTTATTTTCTGGCCCTTGGAATTGGTTCAGTCTGACAATGTAGCCCCCAACCAGAAAAGGTTGTGTACCCCTGGTCTAAAGCATGGCCAGACTAGTTTTAAAAAGCAGACTTGGCACACAAACTACAGCAGCCCAGATAAATCGTTCCCCACCCTGTATCTGTCATGCTCAGGTGTGGGGGGGGAGAACCAAACCGAACATAGGAGGAAAAGGAGATTAGGTCTAGAAACTGAGGAAAGAAGATGGACACCTCCTACAGGAAACCCTGGCTCAATTCCTGTCTATCTACCAGTATGAACAGGCCTCAAGGGTAGGCAAGTTCATACACAGGAACATAAACACCGAACTGACCCTATAGGACCCTGGAACTAATGACCGGAATGAGTCTACCTGTTCCTCCAAAAGGAAGGATGAACAGGAGTCTCCCTTAGGACTAATAACAAAACAACAGGGAAAAGTAACGAAACCCACAGAAGGGAAAAGGAAACTTATCTTTCAATGAACAAATGGAGGCTCCAGGATCTCAGCTGAGAACCAAACTACTGCTCACCACAACAACAACTGAAGCTATAAACCGCACGGAATAGTGGGAGAAGAAGCAATAAATAGGGGAGGGACAATTACCACACCAGGAACACCTGAAGGAAAAGGGTGTGGTATATACCAACAACAAAAGGGGAAACATGTCAGATTATACCACGTGTTGCCAATCTGACAGACCTCCTGTTACCTGTCACAGGAACATCCGTGACAGTATCGCTGACAAATTGTGGCAGTGGCTAGGATGAAAATTAAAGTGAAACACAGAAACACCTAATAATACAATATTTCTCCAACAGCATCATAGACAATAATACAGCTAACACATACCACTACGCAGCACAACATACCGTATTTTTCGCCCTATAAGACGCACCAGCCCATAAGACACACCTAGGTTTTAGAGGAGGACAATAAGAAAAAAAATATTTTTCATTAAACCTCTTGTCAGACCACCAATCAGACCCCCAATGTTAATCAGACCTAAGCCGACAGCCCCAATAAGACCCCAATGTTATTAAGACCCCAATAAGACCTCAGCTCAGACCCCAATGTGAATGACCCCCAATCAGACCTCAGATAAGAGCCCCATGCCTCTCATGAGCCCCCATATGCCTCATATCAGCCCCCCATATGTCTTTCACCAGCCCCCATTGCCATTCATCAGCCCTCATTGCTTCTCATCAGCCCCCAGCACTTTCACCAGCCCCAATTGCCTCTCATCAGCCCCCATTGCCTCTCATTAGCCCCCATTGACTCTCATCAGCCCCCAGCACTTCTCAGTAGCCCCCGTTGCCTCTCATCAGCCCCCATTGCCTCTCATTAGCCCCCAGCACTTCTCATTAGTCCCCATTGCCTCTCATAAGCCCCATTGCCTTTCATTACAGGGCTCCAGATGGCGACCAAAATGGCTGCTGCTGCCACTGCCACTAATCAGGGGGAGAGGGGAGGGAGCACTGCGCCACCAATGAGAGGGGCAGAGGAGGGAAGGGGGAGGGCGCACTGCGCCACCAATGAAGTTAACTATGTTTAATATAAGTACAGGAGCGGGTGCCAGGAGTTCCCATACGCGGCAGTTAATCCCTATAATACAGGTCGGGTGCCGGCTATGTGACTTCGCGCCGGCACCCGCTCCTGTACTATTATTAAACATAGTTAACCTCATTGGTGGCGCAGTGCGCCTCCTCCATCCCCCAGTATAATAAACATTGGTGGCGCAGTGCGTTCCCCCCCCCCAACCCACCAGTATAATGAGCATTGGTGGCAGTGGCCACAGGGTCCCCTCTCCCTCCCCCTCTTCATTGGTGGTGCAGTGGTAGATACCGATGGGAGACCCAGCAGTGTAATCGCCAGGACGCTGCTGAAGTCCTGGCTGCCATGGTAAGCTCCCTGCTGCCCTGTTCACAAAGCCCAGGGCAGCAGGGAAAGTGTAAAGTCCTATTCACCCTATTAGAGCTCTATTAGGGTGAATAGAACAAGGGATTAAAAGATCCCTGGTTCTAGTCCCTAGGGGGCTAATAGGTATTAAATAAAAAGTAAAAAAAAAAAAAACAACAATGAATGTAAAGCACATTAGTTCAAGTATAGGAGGCAGCGGTATGACATACCCGGCCTCAATAACAGGGCAACGCGGCAATTAACCCCTCAGGTGCTGCACCTGAGGGGTTAATTGCCGCGTTGCCCTGTTATTGAGGCCGGGTATGTCATACCGCTGCTTCCTATACTTGATTTAATGTGCTTTATATTCATTGGTGGCGCAGTGCAGCGTAGTAAATAAAAAGTAAAAAAAAAAACAACCCCGATATATTAAATTTAAGGGCCCATTCACACGAATGTGTGAATGCGCCTGCATCTATTCCGCAATTTTGCAGAATAGATGCGGCCGTATTCACTTCAATGGGCGGCGTGCAAACTTGCCGCGGCTCTGCAAGAAATGATAGAACATGTCCTATTCTTGTCTGCAACAGCGGACAAGAATAGGCATTTTGAACGGGGCGCCCGGCCGTGTGCTCCGCAAATTGTGGAACACACACTGGGCGGCATCACTGATATTGAGGATCTGCATTTTTGCGGATGCGCAATACTATGGCTGTCTGAACGGCCCCTTAATCACCCCCTTTCCCAATTTTACATGTAAAATATATTAACAATAAATAAACATTTTACATATTGCCACGTCCGAAAAGTCCAAACTATTAAAATATAAAAAATATCTCCTATGTGGTGAACACGTAACAGAAAAATAAATATAAAATCCGCACAATTCGCCATTTTTTTAGTCACCTTGTCCCCCAAAAAATAGGATAGGACTGTTCTATTATGGGCCGGACGTTCCATCTTCTCCTCCAAGTCTTTTTCTAATTATAATTATATGTATTTAATTTGGCGACTAAAAATTTAATTTGGCTCTTAACTTTTTCTGTTCAGGAGCCAATGGCTCCTAGGTATTTTTTTTAGTCTGGAGCACTGCAGTTATTATAGACACGATCAGATCGCTGAGACTTCTAGGCACAGAGGTAGTCCAGCTAGTATCCTGCGTTTTCAGGGACCTGCTTTCTCAGCGAAGTCAATACTTGGACCCCCCATAATCAATAATCTTATAGTGTCTTGCTTCTGTCTGCTGCTTTGTGAGCATGTAATATTGAATATATCCATACGGTGGGCCCCGGGCACCCCAGTCAGACACTGGTGCAACACAAAATACATCTGTAGCAGCACTGGATACAGTGCAGCTCAAAATATCTCCCTGTTACCACAGTGCAGCACAAAATACCTCCCCAATACCACAGTGCAGCACAAAATACCTGCCCGATACCACAGTGCAGCACAAAATACCTCCCCGATACCACAGTGCAGCACAAAATACCTCCCCGATACCACAGTGCAGCACAAAATACCTCCCCGATACCACAGTGCAGCACAAAATACCTCCCCAATACCACAGTGCAGCACAAAATACCTGCCCCATACCACAGTGCAGCACAAAATACCTCCCCGATACCACAGTGCAGCACAAAATACCTGCCCGATACCACAGTGCAGCACAAAATACCCCGATCCACATGCAGAAATACTCCCAACCAGTGCAGCACAAAATACCTCCCGCCAACCGATACAACAGTGCAGCACAAAATACCTGCCCGATACCACAGTGCAGCACAAAATACCTGCCCGATACCACAGTGCAGCACAAAATACCTCCCTGATACCACAGTGCAGCACAAAATACCTCCCCGATACCACAGTGCAGCACAAAATACCTCCCCGATACCACAGTGCAGCACAAAATACCTCCCCGATACCACAGTGCAGCACAAAATACCTCCCCGATACCACAGTGCAGCACAAAATACCTCCCCGATACCACAGTGCAGCACAAAATACCTCCCCGATACCACAGTGCAGCACAAAATACCTCCCGATACCACAGTGCAGCACAAAATACCTGCCCGATACCACAGTGCAGCACAAATACCTCCCCGATACCACAGTGCAGCACAAAATACCTCCCCGATACCACAGTGCAGCACAAAATACCTCAACGCTACCACAGTGCAGCACAAAATACCTCCCCGCTACCACAGTGCAGCACAAAATACCTGCCCGATACCACAGTGCAGCACAAATACCTCCCCGATACCACAGTGCAGCACAAAATACCTCCCCGATACCACAGTGCAGCACAAAATACCTCCCCAATACCACAGTGCAGCACAAAATACCTCCCCGCTACCACAGTGCAGCACAAAATACCTCCCCGCTACCACAGTGCAGCACAAAATACCTGCCCCGATACCACAGTGCAGCACAAAATACCTCCCCGATACCACATGCAGCACAAAATACCTTCCCCGATACCACAGTGCAGCACAAAATACCTCCCCGATACCACAGTGCAGCACAAAATACCTCCCCGATACCACAGTGCAGCACAAAATACCTCCCCGATACCACAGTGCAGCCACAAAATACCTCCCGATACCACAGTGCAGCACAAAATACCTCCCCGATACCACAGTGCAGCACAAAATACCTCCCCGATACCACAGTGCAGCACAAAATACCTCCCCGATACGATACAACAGTGCAGCACAAAATACCTCCCCGGATACAACAGTGCAGCACAAAATACCTCCCCGATAACACAGTGCAGCACAAAATACCTCCCCGATAACACAGTGCAGCACAAAATACCTCCCCGATAACACAGTGCAGCACAAAATACCTCCCCGATACCACAGTGCATCACAAAATACCTCCCCGATACAACAGTGCAGCACAAAATACCTCCCCGATAACACAGTGCAGCACAAAATACCTCCCCGATACAACAGTGCAGCACAAAATACCTCCCCGATACCACAGTGCAGCACAAAATACCTCCCCGATACAACAGTGCAGCACTGGCAGCAGTGTTGTTCTCCTTTCTATTCCTCCCCCACAGACAGCAGCATTGCTTTAAATGGTTTTGAAATTCACCCCCAAATACCTTTGTAATCAAACAAAACATTTTACATTTGCCATTACAGAAAATCAAACAAATAACATACTGGGTGAAATTTGGGCTCATTGGAATAACATCTATTCATATGACCTATTAGCATGCTTGAGACCCCCTCCCTCTATTGGGGAAGTCAGATAGCCACTGCAAACATTAGTTCTGACAGAAATGTTTATGTACATTACATCTGAAGGACAGCCAAGTAATAACGGTCTAGATTTATATTGTGCTCGTGTCTTGACTTTGGAGCAAAATGCTGCACAATTTGGTGCAAGAAGTCACATCTAGCGTTTTAGACTTTTTTTGCTGCACTTGACAAGGGAGCATGAAAAGGGTTGGCAGCACATACCTGACCATTACTGCATTCAGGGACCCTGGTCTAGTGATCAGTGGGGGTCTCAGCAACTGCTGTGGATAGCAGATAAGTTCTTATAATGGGGCAACACCTTTAAGGTCACTTCAGGACCGATCTCTGTCTTGCATTGTCATTCCATTTAAAGTCATTTTAAATTAATTTCTGAGACTCCGTAAACATTTACTTGCAAGGAAAATCATAATTTTCTGTAACCAGGCACATGCAGTAGAACATATACACACGTAATATTTGGTAACATTAACGTTTACTTACCCCCTTTAGACAATCTACAGCTACCACATCAAGGAAGCTTACTTGTCCAAAATCAAAAATGATACTGTGTATTGTAACTACTGGAATCGACACACAGTCAGGGGACTCGGTATTCCAGTCTACTTGCATATTTAAGTCATTTGCATTGCCCTCTTTGTTTTCAGTTCCATCATAATTATCCAAGTCATCGTCTGATTCTGAATCTTCATCAGTAGCAGGGTTTCCTTTAATCCCATTCTAAAACAATGCATACATATCTATATTAAGTCTTAGAAAGTCTCAGTGCTTGAGTACACAGTACGTCAGAGGCTTACAGCCATGCGGGGTGGATTTCTTCCTATGCATTGTAAATGGTGAAATCAGCAATGGAAATCTATAGCATAAAATGACTGTAGGTCAATTTCCTCTGCAGAATTTTTACGTAGCACGTGCTAAAATGTTGCGTATTTTCCATATGCAATTTTACACCATGTATAGCCGTACCCTTACTGACTGAAAATACATATTGATTTATTGTATGAACTACCTGCTTGTCACGAGGACATACATTACCTTACTTGATGTTAACTGCTTTTTCTTGAGAAGTTTGTTCATCTTTCTTTGTGCCTTTGCTCTTTTGTTAAAAACTCTAACAGCATCAAATCCAACCTATGGAATTATTAACATTATCTTTAGCTGCTTTATTTTAAAATTTATTAGCAAAAAACACAATAATTTGCACAAATATATTATATAGTTTAGATGCAGTTGTATGCAACATTGCACCAAATTTGGTGCCTGATTTCTCATTCCACAAAACAGAACATGCAAGAAAAGTGAGTGTGGTCAAGGTGTTAATATACTTTTATACTCTTTTTGTCGCCTAAACGTTTTTCTGTTCGTTAAAACCAGATAGTAACACGTCTGCTTATTTTTTCCTAATCTGTTTTTATTTTCTGACTGCAAATTTTTTTTTAATTCAGTTTCCTGACATTATTATCGGGGCAGCCATCTTGCTTGAGTTGTTAAGAGAATTTAGAAATATGCTTTACAGCAGTCACCATGATCCAGGAGGGGTCCTGTAACGGGGAGTCGGTGTCCTCGTATCCATAGCAACCCAGGGGAGGGGAGGACCCGGTGACACACGCTTCACAAGCACGGCCGACATCCTCCATCCCCTGGACAACAAGCAGCAGGGGAGCTGAGAACTGACGCCCATGAGTCGGCGCTCAGGTGTATTGAGGTTTCTGATTTGGGTCATGTGACGCTGGCCACGTCACGTGACCCATCTGCTGGGCCTATTTAAACAGGCAGCCTGTTGGCCACAGGTTGCCTGTGATTGCTCTTATTTCCAAGAACCTGCTATTGTGAACTGCTGTTACTTGTGTTTTGACTTCGGCTAGTGATCTTGACTTCGTCCTCGTCTCATCCCCTTGTGCTTCGTTTCCTCTCTGCTTGGACCACAGCTCGTGTGTTTGACTCTGCTTTTGCTCGTTCCCCTGGTTTTTGACGTTACTTCCTGGTTTGACCTCGGCTTGACGACATTCTTATATCGTGTGTTCTGTCTTTGTTTATTGTTTTCTCCCGTTGTTTCCCCTCCCTGTACGCCCCAGCACGTTCCTAGGCTAGGGACTGTCGTCGAGCTGTACGCTGTTGCCTAGGACGGGACGTGCAAGTAGGCAGGATCAGTGGTGGGGTTGAGTTCAGGGCTGCACATACCCCTGAACTGTGACAGGTCCTCACTGACTTATATGGGAGAGTAGATAAACTGTGATATCACCTATTGAGAATGGTGGGTCCTGTGATATCTATACAAAGGTGACACTTGTCATTCTAAGGCTTCATTCACACGACCGTATTTTGTTTCCGTGTCCGTTCCGTTTTTTTTGCGGACCGTATGTGGAACCATTCATTTCAATGGGTCCGCAAAAAAAACGGAAGGTACTCCGTTTGCATTCCGTTTCCGTATGTCCGCATTTCCGTTCCGCAAAAAAGATAGAACATGTCCTATTCTTGTCCGTTGTGCTGACAAGGATAGGCATTGTTACAATGGATCCGCAAAAAAAACGGACACGGATGCCATACGGAACGTCATCCGTTTTTTTTGCGGATCCGCAATTTGCGGACCGCAAAACACATACGGTCGTGTGAATGAAGCCTAATCCTGCTTGTGATGATAATAACTGCATTAAAGTGATTTGTACAGACCAAGCAGTGGCAACTATTATTGGCCTTAGTGAACAGTGCGAAAGTTGCAGGATTTTGGTATTTTTTAAAATATAAAGTGACATATAGAATTCAAAAAACCTCAACAAATACTCTTTAAAATATGTTTAACATTAAAAACTTGATGCTGCTCATAGCAGGAGTGAACGATATCTATTATCTACACAGACAATTAATACATAAATAAGGCACAATTCTCTACAATTTAATTGGTGCAAACTACGCCATTATTAATAAATTTGGTATAATCATACTCACAATTGATTTAATTCCATCTTTCAGGCTGTCGACATTGCCATAAAATATAGCACTGGAGAATCTGATTATTTTAATCCCTTCTGGCTCATCAACCTTCGCAAAAATAAAACATTGGTATGAACATATTAGACCTTTCATCTAACAACCAACGGACAGGATCTATGGCAGGTCCACATACTGTGGCATGTTTGTTATGTTGCTCCAATGACCACCAGGTGCCCACACAGAAGTACAGGTGGCCATTATAACAGTGTCAGCCATAGATTCCCCTCACAACAGTGTCACACACGGATGCAGCGATACCTAATATGTCTACTTTGTTTTCATTTATTTCAGTTTTACACAATAAAAGCATTTAAAAAAAAATCATTTTGGAAAACAAAATCATGTTTTTGTGTCTCCATTTTCTGAAAGACATATTTTTGTTTATTTTTCTGGCGGCTGTCTTATGTAGTGGCTCATTTTTTGCGGGATGAGGTGACTGATTGGTACTATTTTGGGGTAAATAAGACTTTTTGATCGCTCGGCATTACACTTTTTATGATTTAAGGAAAAATGGCTTTTTGGCACAGTTTTTATAATTTTATTTTTTTACAGCGTTAACCTGACAGGGTGGATTATGTGATATTATGGATGCAGTGATACCTAATATGTCTGTTTTTCTTTTTTTTCTATCTTTTACAACTTTATGTATGTGTTTATTATGGGAAAGGGGCTTTTTGTTTTTTTACTTGAAACTTTATTTTTCTTATTCTGAAAAACACTTTTTTTCTTTTACTTTTGTCCTACTGTGGGATTTCAACTTTTGGGGGTCTGATCCCTTCTGCAATGCATTGCAATATATCTGTATTGTAATGCATTGCCTGCCCCTATTTTACACTGAAAGTTGCCTAGGAGACCCAGTTTAAGGAGTGGAGCTTAAAAATGATGTTTTAATATATGCAAGTGAGCCTCTAGGAGCAATGAGGGCATTATCGTTGCAGAGAGCACTGGGCCCACTGCTTCTAGAGGCTCATTTGCATATAGTAAAACATCATTTTTCTCAGTAATACAGACACATATGAACATGGAACCAACACAGATGCCTTTAGCTGCCAAGTGCACATGTAACAGCCAGTCAGCCAGTTTTATAGGTACAAATCTGCTGACAGATGGTTTTAAAGGGGTTGTGCCATAAACTACTTTCATTCTAAAGTGTATTTTCATCAAGTACTGTAGCTCCTTGAATCCTACTTCCTGGTTTGTCATGTGACTGTTGCCCCATCATGCCTTAGTGCAGTTGTGTTCTGACATCAACAGATCATGTGACACTAACCACGCCCCTTTTTTTCTTACCAATGATGCTTCCTAAGTCCTACATTACAAAGTTCCAATGCAGGACGTAACCAGATATATAACAGCGATATCTGTTGGGTGGGATACTTTTGTATTAGTGGCACAACCCCACTAACTCGAGTCTTCCTGGTATTATATTATTCAGAAACTTACAACAGACAGCACTGCATCAGACAAAGTATTTTATACATACATTTTTGTATTTCTTCATATCTTTGTAGATATCTGTACCAGGAACATTTCCCAGAGAACTGTATGATGGACTGAAAAACAAACATTATAATGGATATTTTAACAACCAAAGCCATTTCAAAGCCAAAATCCATTTTGCTAATTAAAAGCAAATACTTATACATATTTTCTAATTTGTTTTTATTTTCTGTACGTGATTATGGGGGCCGCCCTCTTTAAAGAGCTGCTGTTAATAGCATTTAGAGATATGCTTTACAACCACATGGACCATAAGAACCTGCAGTCTGGAGATGACTCTATGAGACAGTGCTGTGGGCATACTCTGTGACTTGTGCATGGAAGGGTAGAAGGTAATCTGTGTCCATCACCTATTGTGAATGTTGATCCCGTGTTTTCTATACAGAAGTGTTACCTTTCATTGTAATCCTGCCTATGAGGATATTGATTTGAATGCCGAAAATTAACCTGTACAGAAGTGGAGTCTATTATGAAGGTCAGAGGCCAGAGTAAAAACTTCAAGATTTCAGGATTATTTTTGAAATATAGAAAGTAACATTAAAAAATGTGCAGCTTATAAGTAACAATCATCTTCAGACAATACATTTTCTTTAAACTGCTGCTATTCATCTACTTATGGTCATGTCAGAGTCAGGTTTGTACACTAATATTTTTCTGAAGAAACACATTACAGCCCTATGCATCCGTTTGCCAGTAACATGCTGCCATCTTTGATTATACTTGGAAGAGATAAGGAACCACCTCAAGTGAAGGGCCCCCTTAGCAGCAATCTTGGTCATGTTCAATACTCTTCAGGATGCTTACAAAAATGTTTCCATATTATTTACTACCAGCATAAACTGGTGACAGAGGCCATGGTTGAAAAACTGGGTCACTTATTTGTTTTGACCCAGTGTACTCTTAACATCACTACTGAGCGCGATCCAAAAGCTGAGGCCCACTCAATAATCTGAGCACACTCAGGAGTCTGATACTCATGACTCTCTCCACCCCTGACTGGCAGCTTTGTTTCTGTATACAGTATAGGAAGAATGCGAGAACGCCTCCTCTCCGCTGAGCTGCTGACAGCACAATGTCTTCTTCTCATTTGAGAGCACAATGGCTGCAGTACCAGAACATGGCATGTAAGCTGGAAACATTTACAATCAATAGTTTAAGGAGCAAGCAATAAAAAAAGGTTACTGCTCACTTTCTGTACATTATTTCCTCCATATTTATTTAGTTTGATTTTTAAAAAAGTTATCAGGCTTTCACACCCTGACAGAAGAAAGATTTCCTAGCACATGTACAGGAAAAAGATGTGACACATTTTTAAAGGACCATTTAATAAATGTGTTGCATCCTATTCCACTGCACTTTGGACTAAGGCCGTAGAATGAAACATCAGTCTTGGTAAATTCCCCCATTTAATTTGCAATACAATACAAAGTTCTTCTCTGTGAATTATGGTACAGCATATTTTGTCTACAGCAGAAACTGTCATACTCACTACTGAACGCGCAGAAGGACAGTAAAAAGTCCAAATATTATCCCAGCCAATAATCCCAAATCAATGTCCAAAAGCAGCGATGCAAAACATGTGAAAAGCCAGATAGCCTGGAATGAAATGTGTATATAGTATTCAGAATAAGTCAGTCAGAGCGTCTAATAAATGATTCACAGTACAAACCTCTATACAGAAAAGAAGGTGTTTACTTACTAGATCTCTACCTGCTATTTTCTGCTAAGTAAAAGACCTTAAAGAGGACCTGTCACCACTCCTGACATGCCTATTTTAATAGATTTATGCATTCCCCATGTAATAACAAGTCTGGAACATCCATTCCTATGTCTCTATGTTGCGCCATTCCTTTATTATTTCTACTAGAAGTTATGACTGAATTGCTAGCAGTCTGCAGTAAAGGTACAGAGGGGAGGTAACCAGTTGGGGGGGGGTGTACCTGCACAGTCTGAACATGGCGGCACTGATTGGATAGAGAGAGTCTGTGCTGGTACACTCCCCCCCAAACTGGTTACCTCCCCTCTGTTCCCTTACTGCAGACTGCTAGCAATTAATTCATAACCTCTAGTTAAAATAATAAAGGAATGGCACAACATAGAGACATAAGATGCTCCAGACTTGTTACTACATGGGGAATGCATGAAGCTATTAAAACAGGAATGTCAGGAGTGGTGAA
This sequence comes from Rhinella marina, assembly GCA_900303285.1. NCBI lineage: Eukaryota > Metazoa > Chordata > Amphibia > Anura > Bufonidae > Rhinella > Rhinella marina. The sequence continues at coordinate 29,407 of ONZH01006660.1, forward strand.
AGGGTTCATGTACACTACCATATTATGGATCCATACAAAATCTGAGTTTTATGGGGTCAAAGTACAGTATGACACCCATAGATGTTTTATGGGGTCTTACACGTACCTCCGTATGTCAAAAACTTCATATGGAGGCATACAGAGTTCTTCTCTGGAAGATTCCCTGTGGTACAGATACACCATGTGGTGGTACATGGGTTGTCTGAGGCTCCACACTACAGAAACACTGTGTGCCTCTGTACAGCCCTTTATAAGTGGTTCACATACGCTGCATATAAATTAGCCTAGGGAAGAAGCTATTGTTCATGGTAAGGTAAGCAATACATCAAATCAAGCTGAGATCACACAACAGATTTAATAGAACAGGCACTTACTGTATCCCACTTGTTCTGTCTCCATAAACAAGGAATATCAACCACTTGCCAGAACATCCCCTTAAGATTAGATATGACTATGGCAGCCAAGACTGACTGTAATAGGAAGGAACTCATTATGTCAAAACAGTTCAAGAGCTAAACAGAATTTTCTTATACACAAATGTTATAAGTGTTATTAGTTTTATCAGATTTGTGTTCTTCATCACAAAGTTGCATAATCATAAATACAGTGTTGGACATAAGTATTTGTCCCCTACTGTGTTCCATATTGGTTGCCTTTTTTGTAATGTTAGATAAAGAAAATATTAGATAATACAGTTTGGAATTACTAGTGCAGGGATCAGCAACCTTCGGCACTCCAGCTGCTGTGAAACTACAACTCCCAGCATGCAAACTTACTTGGCTGTTCTTGTAAATCCCACAAAAGTAAAAAGAGAATTCTGGGAGTTTTAGTTTCAGAACAGCTGGAGAGGTTGCTGATCCCTGTACTAGTGCTTTTTATTTAAAGAGGTTCTCCAGGAATTAAGAAAAAGAAAATATGTAGTTATTACTTTATTATAAATAAATTCCCAAATACCTTTCATTAGTTATAATGGCTCTTTTCTCAGGGGAGCAATCATTAGGAGAAATAAAATGGCCGCCGTCCTATTAGTACACACAAAACCTGTCCTAATCACACAGCCGGACACTGAGCTAAAGAGCTGCATCATCCTCCTCTCTGCTCTACTTGTCCATTTTATTTCTCCTAATGATTCGTCCCCAGACAAAATGAGCCATTATAAATAATGAAAGGTATTTGGGAATATATTTATAATGAAGTAATATTTTGGTGTTTTCATTTTCTTAATTCCTGGAAAACCCCTTTAAGGATTGCAGTAATTCAACAATCATATTACCCATATGTAAAAGCAACTTCTCCCTTAGGCTGCTTTCAGACGAGCATATTTGCAATGTGTATAGAGTCCGGATTTAATGTACCAGAATCCGCTGCTATTGTTACTGAATGGAGCTATTCACAAGGGCGTATCATTTCCGTGAGCATTTGAAATCCGTCGCATGACCGAGTTTTGTGCGGATTTGTTTCCAAATATGCTAATTATAGTCTGTGCAGTGCATAAATAACGAAGGAAGGAAGAAATACGCGTGTAAATCCTGATGAAATCCTGAAGCAATCCTGATGACAATATTGATAGTATATCATCAGGATCCTGAGCCAGAATACTGACGGATTTCAAATACGCTCGACTGAAAGCGGCCTTAGGGTCCATTCACACGAATGTATATTTGCAGGGCCCGCATTACTGCGGACCCGCAAATATACGGGGGCCACCCAGCGTGTGGTCCACAGCGCTCGGAACACACGCTGTGCGTCTCCATTGAAAATGCCTATACTTGTCCGTGCGCACGGACAAGTATAGGACATGCTCCAAAAGAGCCACGGAACGGAGCTACCCTGTTTCCCCAAAAATAAGACCTATCCCGATAATAAGCCCTAGTGCTATTTTACCCTGTTTTTGGAGTAGCCTTAAAATATAAGCCCTACTCCAAAAATAAGCCCTAGGTACATTGAGGATACACCGAGAATAGGGTTACGGTCCTGGCGGGGTGATTTTAATGGCCAGTCAGGGCCTCTCTGCTGGTGACGCTACCTACGCAGCGCTGTGCAGTTAGTTACCTATACCTATACCCATAGCCTATCCGGTGCTGCAAGACGTCTCCCCTGTGATGATCCAGCGAGACGTGACCTCAGCACCGGGTCTCGCGGGATCATGCTGGTTGACGGGATGACACAGTACACGCCGGATGACAGGATTGGGAGAGAAGAAGTCTGGAGCGGAGTGTAGGTAAGCTTATTTTGTGTGTGCACAGGGGCCCGGGGGCAAAAAAATGACATACCAGTATATATTTATAGGGGCCAAAAATGACATATATATTCAGTGGGGGCAAAAATAAGACCTACCCCAATAATGAGCCCTAACCCTTTTTCCGGAGAAAAAAAAGAAATAAGACACTGTCTTATTTTCGGGGAAACACGGTAGCTCCGTGCCGCGGCTCCCGGTCCCATAGAGGTGAATGAGGCCGCATCTATTCCTGCAATTTTGCAGATAGATACGGCCCCATTCATACGGTCGTGTGAATGGGGCCATAGGCTGAGTTTCCACATTCAGGTTTTTAGATGCAGTGAAGAGAACATGGAAACTCAGCCTTAGGCCTCATGCACACGAACATGTGCCGGCCGTACCTGTGCAGGTTAATGCCTCATTCACACAGTCAGTGTTTTCCATCAGTGATTGTGAGCCAAAACCAGGTGCAGTTCCAAACACAGGAGCAAATTGTTCCATTATATTTTATGTCTGTGGAGGCTCCTATCCTGGCTTTGGCCCATAATCACTGATGGAAATCACTGACCAAAACACTGATGTGTGAATGAGTCATAAGGGCTCTTTCACACCACCGTTAGGAATTCCATTCTAGCTTTCCGTTATAACATCGTTATAACGGAAAATAACGGAATCCCTAGGACGGAAATCAAAACGGACACCTTTAAGAGGCATTCCGTTTTGATCCGTCATAATAGAAGCCTATGGGAAAGCATAACAGATCCGTCTGGTTTCCGTTATGCCGGACGGAAAACAAAGTCCTAACGGTGGTGTGAAAGAGCCCTAAGACTGAAGAGGTTGCAGCACCTGCACTGGTGTCACAGCCCCTCCAAACAGAGGGGGTGCCAGGAGTTGGACCCACACTGATCTGATATTGATGAGCTATAATGAGGAAAGGTCAACAATATCTGTAGCCTGCACCACATTTCACAGCACAAACTGCATCGACTTGCTTTTTATTCATTGATATTGGTACTTCTCATTGCTGTTGATTTTTACTGAAGGCTGAAGACTAAGGGCCCGTTCACACGACCGTGTAAATGGGTCCGCATCTATTCCGCAAATTTGCGGAATAGGGGCTGGCCCGTTCACCTCTACAGGCGGCACGCTATCTTGCTGAGCCGCGGCTCCGTGCCGAGGCTCAGCAAGAAAAGATAGACCATGTCCTATACTTGTCCGTACGCACAGACAAGTATAGGCATTTTCAATGGGGCCGCCCGGCGTGTTTTCCGAGCGCTGAGGAACACACGCCGGGCGGCCCCCGTATTTTTGCGGGTCCACAGTAATGCGGACCCGCAAAAATACGGCCGTCTGAACGGGGCCTAAGAGACAGAGAAAGAAGCTAGTTTGTCTGGTCCATCCTACTTTTTAGAAGCAAAATGGGTTAATCATATTACATAGAAAAACAATTATTTTGCATAGGCTTGCACTATCATTCTTTTTCCATATAAGTAGAAGTACACTTGAACTTCAACAGCACTTTCTCCAAGTGATAGAATTTAGTTATTACTCTTAGATTTCACATGGGTGTTTTTTAAAGGGAATCGGTCACCATGATCTTGGACTTTTATCTACATTATCTAATTATTAGGGGTACAGAGAGGGCAATCTGTCACAAAGAACGGGATCATCGAACGGTGTGTTGTCTTCCTGGCGCTCGAGTTCGACACATCACGGATCGGGTTGACAGATTACTGGGAGGGGCTGGAGAAGATCCAGCAGTCATGGTCTATATTGGAACCAACGACAAAGTGAGAGGTAGGTGGAGCGTCCTTAAAAATGATTTTAGGGATTTAGGTCATAAGCTTAGGGCAAGGACCTCAAAGGTAGTGTTTTCCGAAATACTGCCTGTACCACGAGCCACACAAGAAAGGCAGCGGAAGATTAGGGAGGTAAACAAGTGGATCAAGAACTGGTGTAGGAAGGAGGGTTCCTGGAGAACTGGGCTGACTTCTCTGTCGGCTACAGGCTCTATCGTAGGGATGGACTGCACCTCAATGGGGAAGGGGCAGCTGTGTTGGGGGAGAAGATGGCTAGAAGGTTGGAGGAGTGTTTAAACTAGGGACTGGGGGGGAGGGTAACTACATAAGAGGGGAAGAAAGTGCAGATAGAGACCTGGGACGAGGTAATGGAACTGCGGGAGGAATGGTAGGAGGAACTAGAACAGTTCAGAAGGAAAGGTATAGGGTAAAAAATATACATAAACCTCTTAATTGTATGTACACTAATGCCTAAAGCCTGACTAATAAAACTGGTGAACTGGAATTAGTGATGTGTGAGGAGGACTATGACATAGTGGGAATAACTGAGACATGGCTGGATGATAGCTATGACTGGGTAGTTAACGTACAGGGTTACAGTCTGTTTAGAAAGGATCGTCAAAACCAGAGAGGGGGAGGGGTCTGCCTTTATGTAAAGTCCTGTATAAAGCTCACACTCCGGGAAGATACAAGTGAGGGACGTGAACATGTGGAGTCACTGTGGGTAGAAATAAATGGAGCCAAAAACAATAATAAAATACTAATAGGAGTTTATTATAAACCACCCAATATACCAGAGTCCACAGAAAATCTTCTTCTAAACGAAATAGACGAGGCGGCAAATCATAATGAGGTCGTTATTATGGGGGACTTCAACTACCCAGATATAGACTGGGAAACTGAAACCTGTATATCTCATAAAGGAAACAGGTTCTTGGAAATAACCAAAGACAATTACCTTTTCCCAACTGGTTCAGGACCTGACTAGAGGGACGGCCATACTGGACTTAGTATTAACCAATAGACCTGACAGAACAACAGATGTGCAGGTTGGGGGACACCTGGGAAATAGTGACCATAAAAATAATAACCTTTCAACTGTCATTCAAAAGAGCGTTTCTTCAGGGAGGAACAAAAATACCAAACTTCAAAAAAGCAAAATTTAGCCAACTAAGAGATGCCATAGGCCTAACTAACTAGGACAAAGTCCTCAAAAATAACAATACAGCCACAAAATGGGATATTTTTAAAAGCATCCTAATATCTAATTGTGAGAGGTACATACCTTATGAGAATAAAAGGGTAAGAAACAAGAAAAAAACAATGTAGATAAACAGAACTGTATAGAAAGCAATAAATGACAAACAGAAAGCATTTAAATCACTAAAACAGGAGGGGAGGGAGGAAGCATTGAAAGACTATAAGGAAAAAAATAGAATATGTAAAAGACAAATAAACGCAGCCAAACTAGAGACCGAGATATTAATCGCCAAAAAGAGTAAAACTAACCCGAAAATGTTCTTCAATTATATAAATGGTAAAAAGTATAAACCTGAAGGTGTCGGCCCCTTACAGAGTAATGAGAGGGGAGTTGCAGAGAGCGATGAGGAGAAAGCAAAGCTACAAAATATTTTTTTTCTCTACTGTATTCACTGAGGAAAATAAACTGTCAGATGAAATGCAGAATATAAAAGTAAATTCCCCATTAAAAGTGCCCTGTCTGACCCAGGAAGAAGTACAGCGGCGTCTTAAAAAGATTAAAATAGACAAATCACCAGGACGAGATGGCATACACCCCCATATCCTAAGAGAATTAAGTAATGTCATCGCCAGACCCTTATTTCTTATATTCAAGGACTCTATACTGACAGGGAGTGTTCCACAGGATTGGCGCATAGCAAATGTGGTGCCAATATTCAAAAAGGGTCCAAAAACAGAGCCCGGGAACTATAGGCCGGTAAGTTTAACATCTGTCGTGGGTAAACTGTTTGAAGGTTTTCTAAGAGATGCTATCTTGGAGTACCACAATGAAAATAAGCAAATAACTCCATATCAGCATGGCTTCATGAGGGATCAGTCATGTCAAACCAATTTAATCAGTTTCTATGAGGAGGTAAGTTCTAGACTGGACTGCGGTGAATCAATGGATGTTGTATATCTGGACTTCTCCAAAGCATTTGACACGGTACCACATAAAAAATTAGTATATAAAATGAGAATGCTTGGCCTGGGAGAAAATGTCTGTATGTGGGTAAGTAACTGGCTGAGTGATAGAAAACAGAGGGTGGTTATTAACGGCACATACTCTGATTGGGTCACTGTCACTAGTGGGGTACCACAGGGGTCAATATTGGGTCCTATTCTCTTCAATATATCAATGATCTTGTAGAAGGCTTGCACAGTAAAATATCAATTTTTGCAGATGACACTAAACTGTGTAAATTAATTAACACAGAAGAGGACAGTATACTGCTACAGATGGATCTGGATAGACTGGGGGCTTGGGCAGAGAAGTGGCAGATGAGGTTTAACACTGACAAATGTAAGGTTATGCATATGGGAAGGAATAATGCAAGTCACCAGTACATACTAAATGGTAAAACACTGGGTAACACTGACATGGAAAAGGACCTAGGAATTTTAGTGAACAGCAAACTAAGCTGTAGAAACCAGTGTCAGACAGCTGCTGCCAAGGCCAATAAGATAATGGGTTGCATCAAAAGAGGCATAGATGCCCGTGATGAGAACATAGTCCTGCCACTTTACAAATCACTAGTCAGACCGCACATGGAGTACTGTGTACAGTTCTGGGCTCCTGTGAACAAGGCAGACATAGCAGAGCTGGAGAGGGTTCAGAGGAGGGCAACTAAAGTAATAACTGGAATGGGTGGACTACAGTACCCAGAAAGATTATCAAAATTAGGGTTATTCACTTTAGAAAAAAGACGACTGAGGGGAGATCTAATAAGCATGTATAAATATATCAGGGGTCAGTACAGAGATCTCTCCCATCATCTATTTATCCCGAGGACTGTGACTGTGACGAGGGGACATCCTCTGCGCCTGGAGGGAAGAAGGTTTGTACACAAACATAGAAGAGGATTCTTTACGGTAAGAGCAGTAAGACTATGGAACTCTCTGCCTGAGGAGGTGGTGATGGTAAGTTCACTAAAAGAGTTCAAGAGAGGCCTGGATGTATTTCTGGAGTGTAACAATATTACAGGTTATAGTTACTAGAGATAGGTCGTTGATCCAGGGAGTTATTCTGATTGCCTGATTGAGTTGGGAATGAATTTTTTCCCCTAAAGTGGGGAAAATTGGCTTCTACCTCACAGGGGTTTTTTGCCTTCCTCTGGATCAACTTGTAGGATAACAGGCCAAACTGGATGGACAGATGTCTTTTTTTGGGCCTTATAAACTGTCACTAATACATGAGCAGTACTGCAGATAAGGAGTCCAGATCAAAAAAATTTATTTTTCTACTGCCCCCATACCCCCACGCTATTAGCACTAAACGTTGTGTTGCTGCACATGCGCACACGAGACCTCTCTATTCGGTTTGCATGGCACAGCAATCAGAACTCTGTATTTCAGCACAGCTTTGAGCGCTGACAGTGGGGGAATAGGCAGCAGTAGGAACACAACAAGTAGTGATCTGGACCCCTTATATGTCTTACTACTCTTGTATTACTGCAGATAATAGTTCAAGATCGTGGTGACAGATAAGAAAAAAAACTGCATTATGTGTTTAATCAGGTTCACTTGTATAATGGCTCTGTGTGCCCACATGCAATACAGTAACCACCTACACTGTATAGTTCTCTATAGAAATGTTGTAAATCATCTGTGTTTTTGAAAGTCTTCTGTTTAAAAAAAGTTTTTTTTAAAAAGTGTTCACGCCTCTGTGTGCATTTGAATATGGACTGTGGTATACTGACATGTTCAGAATTGTAGAATTGTTATTAGACTTTCTAATACATTCATGTCAATCTTCTGTAAAGCTTTAATGTCTTTTACATGTATGATTACTTCTGAATACAGATATCCATAAAATTTATGTCTGGTACCTTCTGCAGGGGTTCCAGGTATGTGCCAATTAATAGCAATGAAATCATGACTACTGCAGCAGTAATTAAGCCAGCAATCTAAATGAAAAAAAAATGGATATCACCATAAATAAAAGAACAGTGAAATACATGGGTACACCTTACTTAATAGCATAAGACAAGTGAATGCAAAACCATGTCTTAAAGGGGTTATCCAAACTATAAAACATGTAATCCAATGCCTGGGCCCCTCATATAGATTATACTTACCCCGTCACCCACGTCGCTCCAGATTCCCACAAGGCCGCCGCTGCATCTTGGTTATCCCGCCTCCCCAACCCTAATCCCCCCTGTTGCCGGCTGTTTTGATACACAAGACGGGGAGCTGTGCGAGGATCAAGGGTGATGCAGGTGACGGAGAGCAAAGTAAGTATAATCTATATAAGGGACCCAGGCGTTGGGGGGGCATGTTTTATAGTTATGATAACCACTTTAATACTCAGAGATACAACATATTTATAGTGTATCATGTTAACAATTTAATATGTACATCTAATAAGTATCAGGTTGTGGGAGATCCCCAAATCATGCTCTGTACTGAGCGGACTCCACTGTTCTGCATCTTTTCAAAATCGATTTTAAGAAAGGGTGAACTGCTATTTCTTGAAAAAAGCAGCCATGTTTTTCTAATCCTATACAAAGTTTAAATGCAAATATAAGACTATAGTGCAGAAAAAAGTAAAAAGGTGTTCCCTTAGTTGCTGGAATGGGAATTTGCTAATAAATTAATTCAGAAAGTGTTTTAAAGAGCTGTCCAGCTAGTAAAAACATTTTAAACGGGACAGACTGGCTTAATGGCTTCCTCTGTCATGCCTGCTTCAACACTTCCCGGATCCTCCACCAGTCTCTGTATGTCCTGCTCCAGGGGCGGACTGGGAACTTAAAGTGGCCCTGGAAAAAATACTAAAAGTGGCCCCATTTTGTAGTTGGGTCCAAATTGATGGAAGGCAGGGCCAGTAATACCATATTGTGGCACATTATACCGCCCCAACAGAGCCAAATACTACAGTCCATCACAAAATACATCCCCAAAAATTTCCACTTGCTGGCAATTAGGAGGGCCCAGATGGCCCCCTGGGCATCGGCCCACCAGGAAATTTCCCTGTAAGGTCTATGGCCAATCCGCCCCTGTCCTGCTCCCTCTCAACTCAGAAATGCGACTGTTCAGCCAATCACGCAGTGGTGACCTTCTTTAGCAAATGACCGGTCCCACTTTGCGACAACTATAGCCACAAAGAACTCTCTAGCTCAGCTTATCACTTCTTTTGAAAGAGGATTCAAAATCAAGCTAATGAACCTCATCATCTGAAGGTCTACGTCAGAGCCACCAAAAACACAGTATAAACAGCTCTACTAATCCAGAAAGTCAAAATGTGCACATCAGCTTCATTAATCTTTGCAGATATACCCAACATTGCTACTGTAAATCTGCTGAAAAAGTAGTCACAAAAAACTAGTATAATTGGTATGTTTTATAATGCGAATAATGCGAATACTCACTTCAGTCTGTACCAGGCAGTGTCTAGGCACTGAAGACATCTGTAACTTTATTATAATTTACATTTATCAAACTTAAAATAATGTTGTAAGATAAGAACTGACGTCCCCTATCAGGATGTGTATAGGATAGGCTTAAAGGGGAATGCCCATCTCACAAATGTAGTTTGTATAGTTAGATATAGCCATACCAATATTATTACTAATAGAATGTATTTATATAAAATGTACCGTTTAGAAGATTTCCCTATTTGTATATCCATTGTCCCACACACATCAGTCAGGCCGTTGCCCCTAGTTACGACCACCGCAGCCATGTAGTAGTGGTGGTCAGCTTGCTCCTTTTCAAACCACTCTGAGGTAACTGCTGTATTGTGAACGCGCATTACATGCGGAGACACATCTTAGGGTACTTTCACATCTGCGTTTTGGACGCTACCAGTCTTAAATGCAATGGTCAGGATCCGTCCAAAACACAGACTTTATAAACGGATCCTGCTCCATAGAGATAAACTGATCTTGGAACAGGATCCGTTTCTCTGCGTTTTGGAAGCGCAGACAAAAATGCTACAACCCTAAGATGTGTCTCCGCATGTTCATGTAATGTGTGTTCACAATACAGCAGTTACCTCAGAGCGGGTCTGAACAAGAGCAAGCCGGCCACCTCTACTACATGGCTGCGGTGGCTGTAACTAGGGGCAACGGCCTGACTGATGTGTGTGGGACAATGGATATACAAATAGGCAAATCTTCTAAACGGTACATTTTATATAAATACATTCTATTAGTAATAATATTGGTATGGCTATATCTAACTATACAAACTACAGCTGTGAGGTGGGAATACCCCTTTAAGTTATTCCGTGTTTACTGTCCGCCATTAACCGTTTTTCGTATCCAGCTGCATTTACTGTACAGCACTTTTCAATACAGTTGGAGATGTGGGATTTTTCTGAATATGCCAACAGTACATCACTGACATGGTGCTAATCGAACCTTACCGCATGCACCTTTTTGCTATCCATCTAATCACCGCAAGCTGCCACAAAGCAGAAAAGATTTACTTGTGTATGGCCATCTGAAAGATATTATTGCATTCTTACCTGGGTTTTTCCTCCAGTACTTTCTTGCACAGCAGAACGAGATAGAGCGGTAGAGGCACAAAAGCAAGAGAAACAACCGCTGAATATATTACTGACGCCAAATGCAATAAATTCCTATAAACAACATAAAATTATATAAAATATCTTTCCGCACTACTTTTTGATACATTACACAGTCTCTCTCCCCCGTTTTCATGAAAGATCTATATTTAAGTATATATATTACTAGCAGAAGGACCCGGCTTCGGGTATATTTCATCTATTTCATTTAATGTTTGTGTATGTCGTAAAAAGATATCGACAGTATCCTCCCATAACAGTGACCTCCACAGCCCCCCACCCCTTAACACTGACCCCCCCTACAGTGCCCCGTCTCCCTAAAATGGGACCTCCACAGCAGCCTACCCCCTTAACTTTGACATTCACAGAAGCCTGCCCCTTTAACAGTGAGTTCCACAGCACCTCACCCCCTTGACAGTGACCTCCACAGGGGCCTGAACCCTTAGTGACCGCTATAGCACCCACCCCTTAACACTGACCATAGGTTACAGTCCCCTTAACTGACTTCCACCATTCCTGGCCTCCTTGACAGAGACCTCCACAGCAACTGCCCCTTTAGCAGTGACCTCACAGTACACCGCTCCCTTAACAGTGACTTCACAGTACCCCGCTGCCCCTTTAATAGTGGCCTCCACAGTCCCCTCCACCCTTAACAGTCACCTCCACAGTGCCCGCCCCTTTAACAGTGACCTCCACAGCAGCCTGCCCCCTTAACAGTAACATCCACAGTGCCCTCCCCTTTAACTGTGTCCTCCACAGCAGCCTGCCCCTAAGCTGGCCAGAGGTCCGGTTTTAGGCCGGATAGTCTGGCTTTCAGACTCCCCGTCCTCAGTCGGATGCAGGGCCTGGACGAACACAGGGATGTCCTTTTGAACAGCTCACTCTCAGACAGCATACTGTTCAGTTTGAGCATGAGCTGCAGGGAGAAAGTCGCCCTCCCACCCCTGCAGCTGACAGAAGTTGATTTTCAATCCCCATTGGCTGTGGAGTGGGAGGGTGTGTGGCCTGACCTGGTTGGGGCGTGGCTTAGAGAGACCTGGGGGCAGGGTTTTTAAGTCCTTCTCTTGAGGGTGGCCTGAATTACAGGTTGATGCCATGGTAATTTATGAGGAAACACAGTGGGTAGCAGTGGAAGAAAACATCTTTTATTACTTCTGAACGGCAAATATGTGAAATTTACACTATATTAGGTGATGATTGATGATGAATTAGTCTAAAACATAAGTCATATTTATGGTAACCGGAATACCAACTTTAACAGTGTCATCCACAGCGCTCTGCCCCTTTAAAGCTGACCTACGGCAGTGAAGAAAAATGGCTGGGTTGTTATGGAAACCTGGTGTGAAACTGTGTGTATGTGGAGGCTAAGGGCCTGTGAGCTTCTATTAGCTTATAAGGGACATGTGACCGTATGTATGGCAGGCTTCTATTGGCTAATGCATTTTTTGGGAATATCTCAGGAACGGTACGTCCTAGAGAGGTGAGACCCGGTCTATAACCTTCCCGGACACCTGATGTACCTGTGTACCAAATGTGACGGTACGGATTCCTTTAGCGGACATACACACACAGACATACATACACTCTAGCTTTATGTATTAGATACATATAGGGGGTCATTTACTATACTGAAATATGCCTAAATTAGGCGTATATCAGGCGTAGATGGTGGCGCAATGGCAGGTTTAAAATTGTGGGGGGAAGGGGAGGGGCCAGTATGGCCATCACATTTATAATTTTCTACGCCTGTTTTAGGCATAGAAAATGGTCTGAATGTAAGACAGCTCAGAAAATGTCTGAACTGGCACTGGATGCACTGAAGTTAGGTAGAGGCCAGCGCCTCTTCATAACTGCGGTGGATCCTCTGCCAGCACAGGGCCTTTATTAAGACCGGCATCTAAAATGCTGGTCTTAATAAATGTGCCCCATATTCTTTTTGGACACAACTCTTAATCGCTGACTATAGATTTAATTCAGTCCTATTTCCACAGGTGTATAAAATAGCACCTAGGCATGCAGCTTTACAAAAAAAGAGCTCACTGAATTTCAGTGTGGTCCTATAATAGGATGCCACCATTGCAAGTCAGTTTGTGACATTCCTTCCCTCCTACAGTAGATATTTCACCATCAACTGTAAGTGGTATTACTGCAAAGTGAAAGTGTTTAGGAACCACAGCAACTCAGCCACAAAGTGAAGACCACATAAGCTTACAGAGCGGAGTCACAGAGTGCTGAGGTGCATAATACATAAAAGTCCCCAACGTTCTGCTGACTCAGTAACTGCAGAGTTCCAAACCTCCTCAGACATTAACACAAATCTGTGTGCCAGAAGCTTCATAGCATAATTCTCCATGGCCAAGCAGCTACTTGTACATGCAAGCCTTCAGTGCAAGTATGCCGTCACTGGACTCTGGAGAAGTGTAAATATATTCTGTGGTGTGATGAATCACACTTCCCTTTCCGGCTGTCTGATGGACAAGTCTGGGTTTGGTGACTTCATATTAAAGGGGTTGTCTCACTTCAGCAAATGGCATTTATCATGTAGAGAAAGTTAATACAAGCCACTTACTAATGTATTGTGATTGTCCATATTGCCTCCTTTGCTGGCCTGATTCATTTTACCATCACATTATAAACTGCTCATATCCAGGGGTTATGGTCACCCTGCAATCTAGCCACATTGGCCATGCTTGCACACAATAAGAAAAAGGCTGTCTGGGACCGTGGGAGCGCATATAGGGACACATCCTCAGAAGCTCCTGTACCAGCCACCTCATATATGCTCTGCAGTGTTGGCCATAACCCCTGGACACAAGCAGTGTATAATGCGATGGTAAAAGAAGGCAATATGGACAATCACAATTAATTAGTAAGTGCCTTGTATTAACTTTCTCTACATGATAAATGAGTCAACCCATTTAATGCCTATGGGTTTGGAATGGGACGTCATAAAAGCTCCTGTAGGTGTAATGTGTAACTGTCCAATACTTAAGCCATAAAGAATAATTATATGTTAAATGCTACTGTGTCGTAATGTTGAATGTAATAATTATTCTCTAGTAATTGGTAAATAGCTACAGACAATTACATCAATATACTGTACCTGATTTCCATCAATCTCGTAATTATACTTTGAAGCATAAACTTTTCCCAGAGAAACAGCAAGGGCATATGCCAAAATGCCAATGGAGAAAGCCGGTACAATCATTTGTGAAAAGAGGCTGACGTCTGGAGCCACAGGTGGTATGAAGCTACATTGTCAAGCACAAAACAGGATTTTCAGAGATTATTTGAAGTTAATATAACACATACTGTATCAAATTTATTTTTCTCCAAAGTGGGGAAAATTGGCTTCTACCTCACAGGGTTTTTTTTGCCTTCCTCTGGATCAACTTGTAGGAAAACAGGCTGAACTGGATGGACAGATGTCATTTTTCGGTCTTATAAACTATGTTACTATGTTACTATGTTACTATGTTAAAGGGGTATTCTCATTTCAGACAATGGGGGCATATCGCTAGGATATGCCCCCATTGTCTTATAGGTGCGGGTCCACCGCTGGGACCCGCACCTATCTCCAGAACGGAGCGGGGAGCGCTGCGCCTGGAGGACCCCAGGTTTCCTGGGGTCCGGCCACCACCAGGCGCGGCTCCCCGCGCCGCTCATAGAAATGAATGGGAGCCGGGCCGTGCATGCGCGGTGCGCTCCCATTCATTTCTATGGAGCCGACGGAAGTAGCCGAGCCAGCGCTCGGCTATTTTCGGCGGCCCCATAGAAATGAATGGAGGGCGGCTGCGCATGCGCAGTGCGCCCACATTCATTTCGGAGGCTCCGTTCTGGATATAGGTGCGGGTCCCAGCGGTGGGACCCGCACCTATAAGACAATGGGGGCATATCCTAGCGATATGCCCCCATTGTCTAAAATGAGAATAACCCTTTAAATAGTGCATGGATTAGAGACCATGTGGACCTGCTGAGATGCACTGTATCACACCTCAGTCGGTACTGGTGTTTCAATGCAATGACCAACTCTATGACATCATGTGCCATACCATAACATAGAAACTTTGTCCACTTGTTCACCCAAATAGATAACAATATAACAATTCATTAACGCACATACAATCATGTTCATGTCTCCAGGCTATTATGCTGTTTATCGGTACTATTTTTTACTAAAACACTCGCCATACACACATTTTCAGGCCTATTGGAGAACTTTCAATTCAGGCAGAATCAGTCGAATTGAACACAATCAAATTTTTAACTATTCGCTCATCTCTAGTTAGAACTGAATCAGCAAGTGATTTGTGAGTTTTTACTTTTTTATAAGCCATTCTGACACTTTTAAATGTACCGGCCAGACAACTCTTTAAGAGGACCACAATTATGGGTATTTTCATAATTACCATCTTTAAGCATTTTATGAAACACCTTCTATGAGTTTATATGAAGCACTAACTGAATTGGGAAATAGAAATATATTTGCAGACGCGAATGTGACGGACAAATTGTAAGTCAATGGGGTATGTTGAGCGCTGGTGAAGTACGCAGTGTGATGGATCGAGCACTGTGTAAGGTAATTTCATTATAAACAGAAACCATGATGCAGATATGAACAGATCCTAAAATCTACTATGTTTCACTTACCCACTTGGAACATTCTTCACAATGGCAGCATTGTAAGTCTCCTCCAGGTTAACGCCATATGAAATTCCTGTAGCAACTATTGCCTAAAAATGAAAACAAAGTGAATGAAAATAGTTCCACAGAAAAGGATAGCATTCACTTGTAATTTTACACACAGTGAAGAAAATGTTTATTCATATAATATTACTACAGCTAAGGCTGGGCGATTAATTTCATGTGAGCTCAGTTATGGATTTGCCCATAATCATGAAACAAGCAGATGAGCTGCACAGAGCGAGCGACTGCCTCACTGAATATTGAATGCCAGCTCCAGTGTCTTATCTATTAGCAGCAGTGCTACAGAGAGTTGGTAAAAGTAGTAAAAAAATGATTAAATTTAAGAACATAAATAAAAGTATACATACTGTATTTGGTGTCACCATAATGGCCCTGACCCACAGAATAAAAGTAAAATGCTAGTTATGCTGAATGGTGAATGTTATAAATTCAAAGTGCAAAAAACAATGGCAGAATTGCTTTATTTCCCATTACTGCCCCAAGAAAAATGTAATAAAAAATGTATATGTTAAATGTACCCCAAATTGGTATCACTAAAAAACTATTTGTCTTACAAAAAAAAGCTGTCATACAGCTATATCAACACAAACATATAAAGTCATGCTAGAAAAAATACAAGAAAAAATTATTGAGATTAAAATAGATAATTGTCCGCCGGCCTCCACATAACTTCGGTGCATCCAGCAGCAGTCTATATGTAAGCCACGCCCACTTTTTTAGACCTGCCGTGAGCGGGGAAAAGTCGCAGATTGCGGCACAATCTATGAGCCCCATAATTTAGCCAAAGTAAAAAAAAATCATATTTGAGATAGTATGTGAAATGAATGCAAGTTACAGTGCCTTGCGAAAGTATTCGGCCCCCTGGAACTTTTCAACCTTTTGCCACATTTCAGGCTTCAAACAAAAAGATATAACATTTTAAATTTTTTGTGAAGAATCAACAACAAGTGGGTCACAATTGTAAAGTGGAACGAAATTTATTGGATCATTTAAACTTTTTTTGTAATAATAAAACTGAAAAGTGGGGCGTGCAAAATTATTCGGCCCATTTACTTTCAGTTCAGAAAACTCACTCCAGAAGTTCATTGAGGATCTCTGAATGATCCAATGTTGTCCTAAATGACTGATGAAGATAAATAGAATCCACCTGTGTGTAATCAAGTCTCCATATAAATGCACCTGCTCTGTGATAGTCTCAGGGTTCTGCATCATGAAGACCAAGGAACACACCAGGCAGGTCCGTGATACTGTTGTGGAGAAGTTTAAAGCCGGATTTGGATACCAAAAGATTTCCCAAGCTTTAAACATCCCAAGGAGCACTGTGCAAGCGATCATATTGAAATGGAAGGAGTATCAGACCACTGCAAATCTACCAAGACCCGGCCGTCCCTCTAAACTTTCATCTCAAGCAAGGAGAAGACTGATCAGAGATGCAGCCAGGAGGCCCATGATCCCTCTGGATGAACTGCAAAGATCTACAGCTGAGGTGGGAGAGTCTGTCCATAGGACAACAATCAGTCGAACACTTCACTTCAAAAATAAACGTATTCAGGTCTTAGAATGGCCAAGTCAAAGTCCAGACCTGAATCCAATTGAAAATATGTGGAAAGAGCTGAAAACTGCTGTTCACAAACGCTCTCCATCCAACCTCAAAGAGCTCGAGCTGTTTTGCAAGGAAGAATGGGCAAGAATTTCAGTCTCTAGATGTGCAAAACTGATAGAGACATACCCCAAGCGACTTGCAGCTGTAATCACTGCAAAAGGTGGCGCAACAAAGTATTAATGCAAGGGGGCCGAATAATTTTGCACACCCCACTTTTCAGTTTTATTATTACAAAAAAGTTTAAATGATCCAATAAATTTCGTTCCACTTCACAATTGTGACCCACTTGTTGTTGATTCTTCACCAAAAATGTAAAATGTTATATCTTTTTTGTTTGAAGCCTGAAATGTGGCAATGAGAGAGAATTCATTCTGATTTTATTTGTTTCTGTGTTGTATGAGGGTCTTCAAAGAAACATGTTTATGCTCATTTCCTTTGGAATGTGTGTATGTAATCATGTATGTTTCAGGCTCCTTGCCAGCTACCATGAAGGTTAATGACGTATGTAAAATGATGTCTTACACATGTTTGACCATCACCCCTCTTACACATGACCCTCCAAGACTATTATTAACCTCTCTTAACCCCACGACCTTACCTATTTAACTATATAAACTGTGTCCAGTATAGGGTTGCACCAGGTATCGAATTCTCGATACCCAGTCAATACTTTTGTCCCGGTATCGATACAATACCGGGATTTGCCTGTTACTGATACTAGGCCAGTGATGGTGAACCGTTTAGAGACTGACTGCCCAAACTGCAACCCAAAACCCACCTTTTTAATGCAAAGTGCCAACACAGCAACTTAACCTGAATACTACAGTGTCATGAACGTACTTGCATCAGGTTGCAGGTGTTCGGCGAGGCTTTCAAAAGTGACATAATTTGACATGTTTTCCTCTTGGTTTGGTTGCTGTTTACCACACCCCTTCCCCTCAGCTGTTGTGGGTGTGGTAATTATCTTTCCCCTATTTATCCCTTCCTCTCCCAGTATTCCTTGCGGTTTATACTTTCTGCTGACATAGTTGTGTGTGGTGTTGTTCTCAGTTGAGATCTGGTTGCTGCAATATCTGCATTAAGAAGTGTCATTTTTCCCTATTGTGTTTATCCTACTTTTCCCTGTTGTGGTTTTGCCTTCAGGAGTCTCCTGTTCGTTCGTCCTTTTGGAGGAACGGGTTTACTCTTTCTCCTGTCACTAGCTGCAGGTTTGTACAGGGTTAGTTTGTTATTAGGTTCCTGTGTATGAACTTTCCTACAACTAAGGCCTGTTCATACTGGTAGTCAGCCAGGGCCTAGTTTCAGGGATTCCTGCAGGAGGTGACCATTTCCCTTGTTTGGTCTTTTCCCTTCCCTTTTACGCTTGGTGTGGCTATACCCTCCACACCAGAGCGTGACATACAGTCCAGTATAGTATATCTTCCATGTACTTTATCATTTAGCTATAATAGCCTGCGTACACTCAGTGCGCCCTGCGCTGATGAATGGCAGGAAAGTCTAAGGCATATTGGTACACCATAGACTTTTTCCAGGGCATAGGTGCCCACAGAGAGGGCTCTGAGTGCCACCTCTGGCACCTGTGCCATAGGTTCGCCACCACTGTACTAGGCTGTGCTACTACGCAGCCTAGTATCAGAGAAATGGAGCGCACTACTCTCAGAGCGCTTCATGTTCTCTCAGCAGCACAGGGGAGAAGGAAGCTCTCCCTCCCCCGCTGTGCTGCTGCCACCAATGAGAGGAGGGGGCGGAGAAGGGGAGGGGCTGTGGCCGCTGCGCCATCAATGAACATTACTATCATTTAATACAAGTGCAGGAGCTGGTGCCGGTGCAAAATCACATAGCCGGCACCCATGACAGGGAGCGAGTGCCGGCGCAGAATCACATAGCGGCACCCATGACAGGTAGCTGCGATCAGCGGTAGTTAACCCCTCAGGTGCGGCACCTGAGGGGTTAACTGCAGCGTATCGCAGCTCCCTGTCATGGGGTGTCAGCTATGTGATTCTGCGCCGGCACTCACTCCTGCACTTGTATTAATGATAGTAAAGTTTATTGTGGCGCAGTGTGCCCTCCTTTTCCCCCCAACTCCCCAGTATTAAATCATTAGTGGTGCAGTGTGCCCCCTCCACCAACACCAGTATTAAATCATTGGTGGCGCAGGTCGCCCTCCCCCCCAGTATAATAAACATTGGTGGCAGTGGCCACAGGTGCCCCCCCTTCCCCTCGTCATTGGTGGTGCAGTGGTAGATTCCGATTGGAGCCCCAGCAGTGTAATCGCTACTGAAGTCCTAGCTGCCATGGTAAGCTCCCTGCTGCCCTGTGCACAAAGCACAGGGAAGCAGGGAAAGTGTAAGTCCTATGCACCCTTATAGAGTCCTATTGCATAGGACAAAGGGGTTAATAGGAAATTAAAAGTTAAAAAGAAAA